>RJWM01042290.1:0-14460 GCA_004363535.1 Dasyprocta punctata | reverse complement strand
ATCATCTTTTAATCCAGATGTGCTGTTAATCTAGAAAATCACAGCTGTATTTCAAATCCATGTATCCTTAATCATCCTTAAAAAGGCAATGCAATTTTTAAAATACTTTCACTTCTGGCAGTCATCTAGGTGTCTGAAAATGAAAGACTAAAATAGTTACATGACTTCAGGTGATACAGAAATCAACACTAGATTTTTTTGTTTTTGGTCTTAGTTGAGATTTCGCTGTATTTTTTCACTCACACAAACCTTCCTTTCCCCAAGCCAAGCCAAATTAGTTTTCTTCATTCACTCAAAATATAGGTTTTGATGTTTCCTTCTTTATACAACTTCCTCCTAAAATCCCCTATCTTCCCAAAGGCTGTGAAAGTGTTTTCTGCTTTCTTATCCTCTCAGCCAGTCCCAAAAAGTTGTTTCCCCTTTCATTAAGAGGTATAAAAATGTCAGTGCCACTGAAAATACAATATCTTTATTCTCATCGTCTAGGAGACAGGATGTGGTGAGGGTGTTAAGTGTCAGTCATGTCAGATTTCACTTCCTGCATCATAATGAATCCAATATGGGTCTACCAGGCCCTGTAATGCTCTAGCTTTTGCAAGGAGATCTTGCTTTTAATCTGACCTGGACTGCTCTCACTTCAATTACCCAGGGAAAAAGTTAACAATACCTGGCAATAACCCTCTCCTTCACCCACCTTCTGGCCCTTCTTCCATCTCCAGAGTTATAAAAATGAAGGAAATTTGTTACGACGGATTCACATGGCTTGGGAGTTGCTTGCTGGATGATTTCATAGTCTGGCTATTAGCTGTGAAGAAATATAATGCCATCCTTACATATCTGGTTTTAGTTGGGAGGGAAAGGCTCAAATAAAAATCTCAGGAGAGGCAAACAGGAATGAAGAGAAAGAAAATTAACATTCCCAGGACTCAGTCTGATGATTTAGGGGAGTGATTAGAGGGAGTATTAATCACACTAATGTTGGAGTTTGATGCTCCAGCTCTTTAACTTGTTGTTTGTGTGCCAGGGTAGAAAGTGACTCAGGAATTCTGCATTAGGCCAGGAGGAGGGAACTGGATGGAAGGGAATGCCTGGTGTCTGAACGAGCTGATTTCCCTGGTGCAGGACTTAATGATCCGGTGGGCAGCCAAGGAGTGAGAGTCCCATTACTGTGCCCATGGGTGGGCCAGAGCAAAAATGACCTAACTGATGGTTCTCAGATGAGGCAGCTGATGCTGTGAGCTCTGTGGCTTGTGGAAAGACCCACCATCTTTGTTTTTCATGTTCCTAAGTAGAAAAAGTGAATAATAACTGTATTGGAATGAGTTAATCATGAATTAGATTAAGCACAGTTCCTGTCATATGACAACAGCTAAAAATGAGAAGAAAAATAAGAAATAAGATAGAGAAATATCTGCAAGAATTTCTTGATTCAGTACAAGTCTGCTGAATGTCTCTTACAAACCGATGCACATGCATGGCATTCTGACAGAGATGAGGAAACTTTGGGCACTGCTCATGCTCTCCATGTTTATATTCTCATGGGAAAGGCAAAAAGTAGATTAAATAGTGCTCTCTTTAAATAAATGTGATAAGAGTTTAAGAATTCAGGAGCAAGCGTAATTTATAAACTAGAGTAATGAATCTCAGGAAAGTATTAGAAGTACTGAGAGAAAATCAGAAAATACTTTGTGATATTGCAAAAACCTATTACACCAGCCTCTACCCATGAGTCAGTGCCATTTGTGGACCACCAGTAGAGAGAACACAGCCTTACCAACAAGCAAGCCTAGTCTGGGAACCAGTGTCAAGCACCAGCTGCCACCAGACTGGAACAGACAGACCCCAGCCTCTTCTGGCACTCATGCTGACAAATAAGAAATACAAATCCCCTCTCCCCCTGCCTTAAGCAACAGGGTTATCTGAAGAAACACAGGCTGTGATAATAGTTATGGAGGTGAAATGCAATTGGATGTCTGTGGTGTCTTGTTGTTCACTAACATTGCAGGTCTAGGACCAGTGGTCTGATCATAGGTTCAGAGGATAGTGTATGAAGTGTGACACGTAGCAGAGATCTCCTTCTGAGGATTGCAACCATTGTTGATTCTCTATGGTCTTGTTTTGGAAGTCCTGTATCTTTTCCATTGTTTTGTTGTGTTGGGTTTTATTCTCTTTTGTTTTGTTTGATTGTGTCAAATCTGATGGCAGGAGTGGTTATTTCAAAGAAAGCAAGATACATTATGGTAGCAATTTTGGATTTACTATTGGCTTGTTTGGAAGTCCTTCATTGCACTCAATGTTTTGTTTTTAGTGTTTCTATTCTATTCTGTTCTGTTTGATTTTTACTATGTCCAAAGTTATCTGCAGCTATTTTGAAGATGTCAAAAGGCATTAAGGTAACTATCATTGGTTTTGTAATGTTTTGAAGTCCTGTATCTCTTATGCTGGCTTGTTTTGATTGGTTTTATTCTGTTTTATCCTTTTAAAAATAAATATTAAAAAAACTAATACAAAGAATAACTGCAGAGTCAAAAAAAAACTAAAAATGAATCAGAAGGTCTGGATTAAATCAAGTGTCCATCTCATTTTATGTGGGTGAGTCTAAGGTATCTTTCACCTGCCTTCATGTGCATTTCTACATATGCAAAGTTAATATATGACATATGACTCCAGGGGTTTAGCTCAGTGCCTGCCTGGCAGGGGCGAAGTTGTGAGTTCGAACTCTGGTACCAAAAAAAAAAAAAAAATAAGACATGACATAGCACTTGGATATTTGTGAGCACACAGCAGGTCAGTGTATATTAGAATGACATAATGTGGTTCCCAAGAAGTAAATAGGAAAAAATATAATGTCAATGCTCGCTTCTGCTCTTTCCTTTCTTTTTGTTTCCTCTATTCCCAACGACAGCAGCTCTCGTGGCTGATTCCTTCAGTTCCTGTACTAGTAGTGTGTAAGTAAGCAGACTCACCTGGCTGAAGCAGTGCTCAGTCTGTTTATCCTGCCTAGCTCTCCTGCATGCTCCCACACCAGAGCCACTGTCTCTAAAGGCCCTGCACATGGCATGAAACCTTGCTCTCCACTCTTCAGGAATGTCTTTGGATAACCCTTGCTCACTTCCCTTCACAGCCTAGAAAGAGATGACAATACCAGTTCCTGCCACAGGGAAGCTAGGAAGATGAATTAACTGATGCAGGAAGCTAGGTTCTGTAAGAGGAAAAACTCTGTCTCAATTTTACAAGAAGACCTTTGTGTTGTGTTATCCTTCCCTTTCCGGGTGGCTCTGTCACCATGCTGGCATCTATCAGGCCTTTGAGTGCTATGATAAAGAGACCCAGGGTTTTCCCCGCAGGCCACTCCAGGGCTGCTTTTTCTCAGTCTCAACAATTTCATAAAACACTCTCTTCTCCTAATATAGTATTATAGTAGAAATAAAAATATTGCAGCAAAGTCTACAGTTGCAGCATAGTTGACGAGGAACTATCGTGAACAAACCAAAGTGCGCAGCACTTCTTGTAAAGGCACCTTGAAACTGCAGTTTTTTGTGTGTTGTAATTTATTTCTATGTCTTGAGGAAACCTTTTAGTTTTGCACTGTATCAGAAATGCCCCCATTCTTCCATAGACAAAGCGCTGGTATCTCATGGCTATTTTTAAAGACAAATTTTGTTTCACATTGGAGTACAAATTAATAGAGTGGCTTACCCAAATTGTATAAATTTATTTTTTTAAGTCTCAGCTTCATTAAGATATAATTCAAATGCTATAGAATTCATTCTTTTAAATCATATAATCTATTCCTTATTAGTATATTCGGAGTTGTGCAACTATCAAATGAATTTTAGAGTATTTCATTGTACCAAAAAGAGACGCCACACCCATTAGAGGCCAGAAGTCATTCCCCATTTTCACCAAACCCACTCTCACCCCAGTCCTGGGCAACCACTAATTTAGTTGACAGCTCTATTGATTTGTGTGTTCTGGATATTATGTTTAAATGGACTCATACTATATGAGATCCTTAGTGGCTGATATCTTTCATGTAGCAAGCTGATTTCAATGTAATCCATGTTGTAGCACATATCAGTACATCATTACTTTTTAATATTGAATAGAGTTACGTTGCATGAATATACCATGTTTTATTTATTCATTCATCTGCTGGTGGACATTTGAGCTATTACTGTTTTTGTCTAGTATGAATATTCAATCTTCCATGAGTATTCATGTATTCATATGTAAATATTGATGTAGACATGTTTTCATTTTTCTTTCATATTTAGGAATATGGTTGCTAAGCCATATGGTCATTGCATATTTAACCAGTTAAACAAATTTCTGTTTTACAAGGGCCTGCATCATTGTACATCCTGACCAGCAGTGAAAGAGGAAGGTTCTTGTTTTCAGCAACACATGTCATTAGCTGTCTCTATGACTGTATCCATTGTACTGAATGTGAAGTCCTCTACTCCTTAGAGTTTCCTTTTGATTACTTGTTTGATTTTCATTGTTTAAATTACTAATCAAGTCATCCATAACTCATGTCTAAAACCAAAAAAGATGTCTTGTGCCATCTATAGCCTACGTGTAAATAGCTCAACTCCAGGGAATGAGGAAAAAGGAAAATGCCCACCACAGCAAGGGGCTGTTGATTTTAAGTGGATGAAAGGGTCACTCACTCCCTTTAGGCTTTTGTTTTCTTCATATCCATCATCTATTTTCTCCAATGGAGTGGAAGAAAAACATTAATTAAAAGACATAAAATCATGAGAAGCAAACAGAGCAATATCTTCTCTTCACAAATTCAAGACTTCACTGAACAAAATAGGCTATCATCACGAACAGCCATCAACACACAAAAGCCAGATCACAGAACTGACCTGAGGGGAGGGGTGGCAGCAGAAAGCCCATCTGTCCAGGACACAAGAATGCTCTGGAGAAAAAAGACTTGAGCTTCTCACTCATGCATGGAGTACTAGCACTCCTTGATACTATTTTGTCTTCTCTTTTCCTCTCAGGGCATACTGTGAAGCCTTGTGTGCAAAATTAATATTGATCATGATTAGTAAAGTTAGCTTTAATGAATACCACTCAGGCATTAGAAAAGTCATTTCATGCATATTTTGGAACAAATCAATAGAATGTGTATGCGTTATCCACATTTTACTTCTAAAAAATGAGACACAGATAGATTATGAAATGTACCAATGGAAATCTAGTTAGCAACTAGTAAACACAGACCTGAAGCTCCTATCTGAAGTCCTACAATATACACATTATGTCTCATAGATTCTGTAAAAGTATTTAGCACACATAGACTCTGGAAAAGTACTGAATAAGTGGATAGACATTTTCAAATATCAATTTTTAAATGTCTATGTAAGAAGAAATAATAGTTTTAGGAAAAAGTGTATAAGTGAATAAAAAAGACTTGTAGATGAGCTAAAACCTAACTTATCCTTTATTTATCTATCAATTAATAGTTTAAAATTGCTAAGTATCTGCATCAAAAATTGCTTTTCCACAGGCTTTGCCAACTTTTGACTATAGTTAATATAAAACTTACAGTAATACCTTCACAAATTCCAACTGCTGCCTGCTTCCACCGAATTTATGAAAGCTTTGAAACTGATTGAGTTGTTTCCTTGCAATGACTTGGCATTTTATCACTGGAGCCTGCAAACAATTCCTTGGGCTACAATAGCCATATGGCATCAGCACAGTTCTTCCTGTTGTGCCAGGTACCCTCTTCAGGATTTGCCACCTGATGTGCTAGTTCAGACAGCAGCCCCCTGCCCCACCCCAAGTCTCCCCATGAAGCATCTATATACATGTTACCAAATCTGCATGCCTTCTCAGTGTCTGACCGAACTCTTAATATAACAATGCTTTGCTGAAAAGACTACAGATGTTGACAAAGGGTTCCTCTCCTCTGCTTTGTCATGAGAGCATCAATACTGAGCTGGTTGTGCTCCAGAGCCTCCCAGAATGTATGACATTTGCAAACAACTCATTTATCTTGTAGCCACACTTGCAGCCTATTTTCCACAGGCTCAATACAAGTTGTTAATGCTAATCCTGAGAACTCAGAAGACCTCAGAGGGTCCTCTAGTTGTTTCATATCTGTTCTTCTTCTTCTTTCAGGCTCATTTCCCACATGCTGTTGAACTTATTCGATCAGATGCCAGAGGACTGCTGGTCCCACTTGTTACCAGTTAAACACAGACACATCTGAGCTTCAGGGTGAGAATAGCTTAGTCTTAAGATGGGACCACTTTTGTATTGTTTTGTAAATTCTTACATTATTTTGGAAATCTGATCAGTTTTTTTTTAAAGTTTTGCACAAAGAGAAAGGAAATACGTTATATTCTGCCAAATATCATTTGAGAATTGCAACTTAAACATTTTTCTCCATCTCTTAAATACACCAAATCAAATAAGGTTAAGATGATGGTTATGAGGCAGCTTATTAAAACAAGAACACACTAATCTCATAGAGATGGAATGTGTTTTACTCTCAAACAAATAATAATGTAGGTTTGTGCATGTGTGTGCATATGATGACAGAATTTGAAACTTAAGAGGCAAAGAAAAAAGCAACAGATCCATGTTTAAAGGATAAGCTCAATGGCAAAAATGTACCAATCAAAGTATAAATTAAGTTGTCAACTTTACTTTTATTTTTTAACCAATGAACACACACTGGTTTCTTACTGTATCCAACACACCAGGCTTGTCAAGAAAAATACATGTCATGTAAATTATAATTACAATTCAGGAAGACATATATTATAATAAAAAAACAGAAAAAATGTATTTGTAGCAAAAATAAAGGGGAAAAATGACTGAATCCTCCCAGTGTTTTCAGTGATAATAAAATAAATATTGAGCTACATTTAGAATTTAGAATTTGGGTCATGGTACAAAATAGATAGAAAGACATGTCACTAAATTACAAACGCTAAATAAAAAACTGCAATTAGAAGGGGTCCTTTTGGCAGGGAGATTTTGATACATTCTTAACCTTAGTTCCATGTGATCTGGTTTAATGACATGTACTAGTTCTGCCTTCCCAGATCCACTCGGCTGTCTGCCCTAAAACCCTCAAATTAGACAACCTACCTTTACATAGCATCTAAGCCAATTATTACCAGAGCAAGCAATACCTTCTAACCCACCAAATGATAATTCTTGTGTGGGTCCATTGCTGGAGGCCTAATGTATGTGTCGATGTTAACTTTCTGGCCCAGTCTGCACTTCCATCTTGGCTTGTTGTTCGTCTGCTCAGGTTCATGATGAGTTAAGAGTGGGAACTCAAGCTATCCTCCTTGTCTAGGCCTGAGTCTAATCCTTGCCACTCAACTCTTCATCCATAATTAGAGCTTCAGTTCATTCTCTTAGCACAACGTTTGCTCTCTGCAAGTCCTGGCTATTGAGGCTGGTCTATCAGAATGGGCAGCCATAGCTATCAACACCACCTAGATTTTAGCTTGCTATGTCTGCCTTCTACCAATGATGCGTAGTGAGTTGCTGACTTCCACCTAGGTTCCCCTCCATCTTCTCTTATTCTCCAGATATCCACACAACTTAAATCTCTCCTTTGAGCTCTAGGTTCATCCAACATTTTCACAAACATCTCCATTTCTATGACTCACAGTTTCCACAAATTCAAAATACTCAATTAAAAACTCAATGATTGGCTCCACCCACCACCCCAATAAACTTCCAATCTTTTCTTTGTATCACATTTCATGATTTCTGCACAATTTTCCAGACCAAAACTCAGAAACTTTTCTCAATTAGTTTCATTCACCATCCACAAGCTAGTCATTAGGTATCCTTAATTCTATCAAATTTTTTCTCATTTCCACTTCTTTCTCCCAAATCTCATTACCATGGTTCACTTGTCCAGCATTGTTTTTCTAGATTCTAGCAGCAGCATCTTTCTAGAATTGCATTTCCCTTCTTTCCATAAGCCAGACTATGTGGTAGACAATAGTATTTCTGTAGGCTACATCAAATGCTGCCATTTTACTATCTGAATCCTTTTAATGTTTCACCACCATCTATAAAATAAAGTAGAGATTTCTAATGTGGGACCAACTGACTTTGTAATCTGTTCTCCAACAATGCAAATTACGGGATGTTTTCCAAATTGGACTATATCCCCCTCCCATTGTTTCCATTGCCAAAGCCTGTCCTTATGTCAACATAGGAAAATTTTATTAAAATTTCAGGACTCGGTTTTATAGTTACACCTGCAGAGTCTTATTTGGCAATCTACTTTATATTCCCACACAAATTTATATGTATCTACTTATACCATCACCATCACTTGTACATATTTTAATCAAGGTGCTTAAGTATATGTATTGCTCTCAGTTTTTGCTTAACTCCTGTCTCCACTATACAGTGAACAGTTAGTGGCATCTTTGGTTATTCTAGAGCTGGTAAAAAGTTTCTCAAGAATAGTGATATCAACATTTAGACCAGTAGAATGTGGAAGGTGAGGTGTCTTATTCACTATAAAATATTCAGCAGTCTCCATGGTCAAATCAAGTAGAGGCTAGAAGGGCACTCTCTGAATGCCCGTTAGAGACAGCAAGAAAATTCTTCAAATATTTCCAAGTGTTTCCTACAAAGAGAGGTGATTAACTTACTCTAGGTGAGAACCACTAATCTAGTTCATAGTGTGGCATGTATTCTGAATCCATATTTTGATGGAGGAAAGAAGGTAGGGAGAAGAAAACGTATCTAAATGGCTTCTAACAATATGGTTACTAAAAAAGAAAGCTAAAATAGCACTCACTCATGCATTTGTTGCCTCTACACCCAACATTAAACTGTGCTTATTGATATCACTGACAACAAAGAGGTAGAGGCAAAAGGAAAAAAATAAAAGGGAAATATATTCAAAGGTGGATTGGCAAGACACACTGTAGTTTGTATCTGAAATGTCTCCCAATGACCCATGTGTTAAATGCTTAGTCTCAAGTCCATAGTGCTAGGGAGAGACGTTGGGAACAGTCTTTTGTGGGCCTACTGGAATGTCTTAGGCTATTGGGGGTGTTTCCTCAACGTGGGCTGTGGACCATGGTCTCATCCTCTATCTGTTTCACTTCCTGATCATGAGCTAGCAGTTTTGTTGCACCACACTTTTCCTATCTTAATGTGCTACTTTCCTACAGGCCCCAAAAGAACAGGGTCAACCAACTATGTATAGATAGCTTGCAAACTAAAAGCCAAACTCTTTTCGCTTTATAAGTTAATTATCTGCAGTATGTTATAGTAATGAAATGCTAATACAAGAAGGAACAAAAGAGAAAATAGAAAGTAAGACTTAAATTGTTGGAAAAAAATCAAGTACCATAAGTAGTATCTAAGTTTTGCTATTTGCGTCAATAATACACTTTTTGTGGGTAAGAGCACAGCCTCTGGAACAAAATACTTCATCCTGGGCTCACATCATACTCCCCCTTGCTACCCAGCTTCAGATACCACACCTGTCAAATGGAGATAACAATACTGGCTATACCACGGGTGACTGTAAAGAATATATAACAGCCCACAAAAAGAATGCAAATGAGTATTTGGCCCATGCTAAGTACTTCTTGAATGATGACTACGTACAGTCTTTTCTTCTGTATTAACTATTGCTATCACAGGTCTAGACAGAATTGTGGACCCAGAGCTGGAGCAGAATGGATGTGTCTAACATTGTTTATCACTATGGGAAAAAAGATGGACACAGTTGAAGAGTCATCGAAGACTAAATATTTCTTGCCATTCAAATATTCAGATTCAGTGTTTAAGTAAATAGATTCAAATTTTCAGGCCATGTATCCTTACAATTTTTTGTTGTTTTTTCCATGTAACATCTAGTTTGAAAGTAAGTTTGAAATCAAGCCCTGAGTCCTTTGTCTCTGCTTGTCAGGAGGTCACACTTGGCTTCTTACAAAAGTCATTCACTAAGGAATACTCAGGTACAAACTCCAGGAGAGCATGGCTGGGCTGGTCTAAGTGAGGCTGGTGTATTTGCTGCTGTGGTCCTAGTCATAACATCGTGTGAGAAGCCTTGGGCACTGGGTGGGGGCAAAAGGATTGAAATATTGAGGAGCCAGGGACTTTTTGCAGGTTCCCCTAAAAGGAGGATTGATGGGCAGTAGATCAGAAGTTTCGCCGGCTGAACTATCGCAGTGTGTGCTTTCTGGGTTCCACAGTTCTATCAGAGTGTGACATCAGTATAGCTTTCAATGGGGAAGGACGCTTGTCCTCTACATGAAAGTGTGACTTGTATTCTTAGAGAAAGAGCATGTAATCTGATGCAATACAAGTGTCAGGTGGATACATGAAGGACCCTGTAGCATTTAAGAAAGTAGCAGCTGCTTGTTACCCTTTGCCTGGTCTTTCTTTTCTAGTTCACAGAGCTTAAGTATGGTGCAACAAACATGATTGTTGAGAAGAGAAATGTTCAGGATTCTGGTTCTGACTCCATGACTAAAAGCTATTTTAAATCATCATTTTCACTTGCCTGGACCTCAGTTTTTCTTTTGTAAAAATGGAGATTCAAATATATAAAAGTCCTTTTTTTGGGCAGGGGAAGATGGGGCTTCTCTTTGGAGAAAGGCAATGAAGACTTTTTCCATAGCACAGCGGTGGTGTTCTCTGAGAATGGTGTGGGAGAGTGTAATGGATCTGCCCCTCACTACTCCATCCTGTTGCCTCCCCAGCCTCCAGTGCCCAAAGTGTGGCTTAGTATTTCACATAAGCCTCATATGCTGCTGATCTGTGCTTCTGTTAAACTCAAAATTAGCCTTATGTATTTAGTACCCTCCTTTGAATATTTTTAATGTGCATCATTGAAATATTTCTCATACTGAATTAATCCAACGCTTCTCAATATATGGATCCTAGATTTTTAAATTTCATTGTGTTCATGTGTGTGTGTGTGTGTGTGTGTTGTGGGAATGCAGATGGATTATGCACATACACTAGAGACAGAGTAGCTGGAAGAAGATACAGACTAACAATGTTGTGTATGTCTATAGGTTTAGAGAACAAAGGAATCAGACAAATAAAGAAGCTTGCATTTTGATCTTCATCAAAATATTTGTGTATTTCGCACTCTGTACCTTCCATGCTATCCCTTCACTTATGAGTTTTTAACTATATATATTAGTCATTTTCACATTTTCTTCAGGGACTCACATAGACATGAACTGAGCTGGGTCACTCCAGTTGTATCCTGAAATTTTACCAATAATTACTTGGATCAAACATCATAGTTGGTCAATCTTTATTCTAGCAAAATTTTTCTAGTACCAGGGATCAAACTTGGAGCTTTTCACATGAGAGACAATTGCTTTACTACTGAACTGCTCCTAGCCCACCTGTTCTTTTTTAAAACTATATATAATATGTGTCACATTGTGTTAGACTTCTGTTGCTGGAACAAACTCCTGAGGCAAATAAATTTATAAAGAGAAAAGGTTTCTTTAAATCACAATTTGGAAAGGTTCCTGTCCATGACTGATGGGTCTTATTGCTTCAGGCCTGTGGTAGCACATCATGGTGGGAGTGTGTAGGGAAGAAAAATTATTCACTTCATGGCTGGAAAGCGAAAAAAAAAAGTTCCAGAAGAAGCAACCCAATGATCATAAACCTCCTGCTAAAACCATCTCTTAGAAATTAAACTTCAATAGCACCACCTAGAACCTAGGGGAGCAAATATACACGTGGACCTTTGGGGGATTAGAAAGATCCAAACTATAGCAAGCACTATTCTAGCTACTTTCTGGGTGTTTTCTCCTTTAATTCTCTGACAGTTGTATGAAGTAAATACTTCTATTTCGCCATTTTAAGATAAAAATTGTGAAACATGGAATGGTTAGATTAAGACTCAAAGATGGTTAGTGGTGGAGCCGGGGTTCAAAACCAGAACCTCATGTTCCTCTCCAGTCTGCAGTTATACCTGTGGATGTAGACACGATCCTGAAAAAGTAGCACATAGGACTCTACCATTAAACAGTTCCATGTGAATTGGTGGACCCTACGTATATGCATTCCTAGGATCTGAGACAGAAAGAGGCCTTAACAGGTATTATGGTCTGGTTGTGTTTTTCCCTCTAGTATTCATGTTGAAATTTAATCCTCCTTGGAAAATATTAAGAAGTGGAGCCAGTGGGACTTTCAAGATATGATTAGACAATGAGGTCTCTGCACTTATGAATGGATTATTTCATTTATGTAACCAATAGATTGATTGATTAATAGGTTATCTCTGGAGTAAGATTGCTATAACAGCTAGCAGTTAAGTCTCACCGTCTTCCCTGTCTCTCACCAAGTGACACCTTGTCCTGCCTTATGATCTAGTCTGAAAGAAGGCTATCACCAGATGTAGCCCCTTTTGTAAGCCAAAGTAAACCTCTTCTATTTATCAGTCTATGGTGTTGTGTTAGCAGATCAATACAAAGTGGGGAGGGGGTAAGGAAAAGTTGAAAGAATTGATTATAAAATTCCTTGGTTATGTTTGAAAGAAGGACAGTGAACGTAGTATGCATTTCTGTATCAGTAGCCCTACTTTTTCTGCAGGGTTTAGTTAATAACTAAACATCCTAATCAACTGGCTTCCATCTGTTCCTTTTGCTGACATATACAGCTGCTCATCAGATGCCTACAGTGCTTCAAAATAAAATCAACAAAATGGAATAACTTCAAAAGTAAGATTTGCTTACATGCTAATGTAAAGTAGTACAGATAATTTGGAAAATAGCTTGGTAGTTTCTTGGGTAGCTAAATGTACACTTCACATATAATTCAGCAGTTGCATCCCAAGTATATACCAAAGAGAAATAAATGCAAAAGATATTTTATGTCTTTACAAACACCTATTCATGAATGTTGACAGAAGCATTCATAATAATCCAAAACTGGAAACAATCCTAATGTCAAATAGAAAATCAATTTGTAATATGTACATGTAATGAGATACTATTGAATAACAAAATGAAATAAAATCTTGATTCTTGCAACAACATGGATAAATCTCATAAACAGCATTCTAAATAAGACAATCCAAATGCAAAGTATCACATATTGCATGATTCCATTTTCATTTTGTCAAACTTTTACAAAAGACAGGTAGAAGCCACTTGTGGTGATTTATATGGAGAACAACACCTAGGGGTCTCTTGCATTCATAGGCAGAGCTTTTGGAAGGTGACTGAATCATGGAGCATTATAACACGCTGCTAGGAGGTGGGGACTAGTTGGAAGAAGTGAATCATGGTGGGGCATAGCCTGGATGGGTTCATCTCCCTTCCTGGTTCCTCTCTTCTCTCCCTCCTTCCTGGTCTCCAGAATGTGAGTAGCAGTTCTCTGCCAGACCCTTCCACCATACCTTCTTGCCCCACAGTCAGCTCACCATGGACTGTAACCTTAAGCCAGAAGAAAGCTGTCCTCCTTTTAAATGTGTGTTTCATGTATTTTGACCCAGTCAAGGGGACTTTGACTAGGACATCACTCAAAAGTTTGTCTGAGCCAGAGCTGTGAACAGTAATTCATGGCAAATGAAGACAAAGGAAACTTATTCAGGTGATGAAAATATTACAAAATCACACTATGATGATGGTTGTGTATTTGCACAAATTGACTGATACCGAACTAACTGTCCTTTCAAAATAGGTAAGTTTTATATGTAAATAATGCATCAGTAAAGTTTACACATATATGAGTCTTCCTCTAAACTTCCTTAATCAGAGTTCTCTGGTACTTTATTTTTTAATTGTGGGAAATATACATAAAGCAAAATTAGCCATTCTAGTCATTTTAAATACACAGTGTCAGTATTAAGCATGCTCATGCTGTTGTGCCACCATCATCATCCATCTCCAGCACATGCTTGGGATCAAACTGAAACTTGTACACATTCCAGAATAATCCCAAATATTCCCATCCTGCATCCCTTGGCAATGACATTCTACTTCTGTCTCTACAAATGTGACACTTGTGAGCCAATAGAGAGAATAGTTTACTAAGGTCAGGAGTGAACTTTGATTCATTCTCAGCTTTTTTCAGACCAAAACTTATGTTCATAACCACTTTGTGATACTGGTCCTGGAAACAAACTCCACTGGGTCATTTCAGTAGTTTGATAACGGTTACAAGTTGGCAATACATTTAATGAAGAGTCATGATTCCATTTCAGAAATGAAGCAAATGGCTTTCACACTTCAGAGTATAATTAGCAAAATCTAATAGACAAAAGGAAGACTAACAGTTTGGGCAGTGATTATGTTTTAGATCTGATTTGGGACTCTCTTCTGCAATTGCTGAGCCATTTGGAATCAGTCCAGTTCTATTTAAACTAAATCTTCTTAAACTTCCCTGTATTTTCTTCCATACATCTGGAGCAGAAAGGAAAGGCCAGTTTACCATAGCAACAAAGCCATCCTGGTCTTTGGTTGT
>RJWM01042289.1:0-14391 GCA_004363535.1 Dasyprocta punctata | reverse complement strand
TATAGTGAAAATATCCATAGTCTCAAAATTGTTATACAGATGTAATGTAATCCTGATCAAAATACTGATAGCACACCTCACAGAACTAGAGAAAACAATTCTAAAATTCATTTGCAACCAGCAGAGAGCCAGAATACCAAAAGAAATTCTGGTCAACAAAGACAAGGCAGAAGGCATCATAATTCCTGATTTGTAATTATATTACAGAGTTACTGTAATAAAAACAGCACACTACTAGCAAAAAAACAGACCTGAGGATCAGTGGAACAGATTAAAAGATGCAGAAACAACTTCAAACACACTTAGGCACTTTGTCTTTGCAAGGGGCCAAACACCTTTACTGGATGAAAGGTAGTCTTTTAAATAAATGGTGCTGGAAAAACTGGTTTTCCACATGCCAAAGACTAGAGCTGTACTTATGTCTTCATCATGCACTGAACTGAAATTGAAATGTATCAAAGATCTAAATATCAATACAGAAACACTAAATCTGCTGAAAGAAAGAATTTGTAGAACTCTTAAAGACATTGGAGTAGGCAAAGACTTTATGAACAAAACACTAATTGCACAGAAAATATTGTAAAGAAACCACAACTAGGGTCTCATCATATTAAAATGTTTCTGCACAATAAAAGAAATAACCAACAGAGTGAAGAAACAACCCACAGACAGGAAAAAATTTGCTAGCTGTTCTTTAAACAAAAGACTGATATCTAGAATATAAAGAAAAAAAAATCGCACTTCTAAATCACACCCCCCAATTTTAAAGACCAAATCCAAAAATGGGCATCTGAGATAAATACACACTTCACAGATGAAGAAGTGTAAATGGCACATAAATATATGGAAAAATGTTCAACATCACTGGTCATTCAAGCAACTTAAATTGCAACAATGCTGAGATTTCATCTCACTGCAGAAAGAATGGCTATTATCAAAAAATCAACCAATAACAAATGGTGGTGTGGATGTAGGGAAAAAGGAACCCTTCTCCACTGTCAGTGGAAGAGTAGGCTGGTGCAATCACTGTGGAAATCAGTGTGGAGATTTCTCAGAAAACTAAAACTAGAGGTTCCATTTGATCCAGCTATCTTCTCAAAGAATTAAAAGCACCATATCACAGTGATATGCGCAGACATCTTTATAGTGGCACAGTTTGTAGTAGCTTAATCTTGAAAACAGCCCAAATGCCCTTCAACCAGTGAGTGGATAAAGATGTGATTTTTTTAATATATATAATGGAGTACTACTGTGCTATAAAAAAGGATAAACTTGAGACGTCTATAGGCAAATGGATATGTCTAGAGACCATATTTTTAAGTGAAATAAATCAAACACACATGTATAAATATTGTATTGTTTCTTTGGTGTGAGAAACTGGAAGTGTAAATAAGAATCAAAATGTATACTGGATATTGTGAAATAGAGGAAAATATTGAAATGAGAAGGGGCTCAAGGGAGAGGGGACGGTGAAAGGAAGGACAGAAAAAGAAAAAACAAGAAAAGAAAGCTACAATGGAAACAAAGCTTTTGTAAATAAGGAGGAGAAGAGGGCAGAAGGGAGTGGGGAATGGGGAAAAAATGAGTCAGGGTATATCATGTATGGGTATAAATTTCATATGATGAAGTAATCATTATGTATCTCTAAATGTACCAATAAACTTAATGATTACAAAATTTAAAAAAAAAGAATATCAAAAGGATGGGTAACCCATGTCTTCAGTGGACACATGAAGATGCTAGTCACAGTTTTCCTTTCAGCTGCATTGATGACCCATTTGTTCTCTCTCTGTATGCTAGTTTTTTCTTGTTATGGGAGAAAGACATGATGTTAGCACCTGACTGATACGTGCTGTGCATGTAAAAGAGCAAGTCAAACACCTGCACTCTTTTTTTTTCTTAAACAGCAAAAAGAAACAAACTCAACAGCAAACATTAAATATTTGCATTTGCTTGGTGTTAGGTAGGCCCTGAAGAAACTCAGTTCTGGATAATTTATAGGCAAAGTGGGGACAGGAATCAGTTCTGCCTTGTTCTTTCCTTGTTGGCTGGCATTCTTTTTCTATTATGGAACAACAGTCTTCAGATAGACCAGGCTTCTAATTCATGGTCCTTAGGAGTGGCTCTTTCACTATTAGGAATGACTCCATGTAAATGTTAGTGTAGTGGATTGACAACTGGTAGTCAGCTTGTAACTCCCAGCTGAACTGAATCAGCTTGTGCCGGGTGCTGAAGGTCCACCTGAGGATGGTTACCAACAACATAAAAAAGAAAACTGGAGAGGAAGAAGTGGAGCTGTTGGTTTTCCTGTTGCCATTGGTTCTCCTGGAGGAGCCTGTCAAGGTTCTTTCCTGATAGGAACTTGGCCATTCTCATCAGCAGAGGAGCTCAGGACCTTGTTGTCACTGAGAAGGGCTGCTGTGGTTCACTTTGGAGGAGCTCTGGTCCTTACTTTGGGCATTTCTTCCTGGTTCCAGAGGGCAAGATGGTATACTGTTCAGTCTCCTGGAGAAGCTTGTCATGCTGGCTTCCTGATATGAACTCAGCTGTTCTTATCATCAGAAGGAGCTTGAGACTTCGTTGTTGCTGAGGATGACTGTGGTAATTTTCAGGGCAGCTTCTGGTCCTTACTTTATGTTGCTTTCTGGCTGCAGTGCAGAACTCTCACCGACTGCACAGATCCTTCATCCTGCTGGCACAGATCCTTCATCCCGCAGGCACAGACTTTCTAGCTTCCACCACTGACCTTTGGGCCTTTCCAGCGCAGATCTGTGAAACAGCCTTGCATGAGACGTTGTCCTGGGCTGTAGACACATGCAGGACACATGCAGGATATTGCTGTGAGATCCAGGTCTTCAGCTGGATTCTTTGGGGTCATTAGTGTGTGAACAGATTTCCTGCACTTTTCATGTTTGACTCTTTGGGTGACTATTATAAAATAATTCTATAAATTATGTGTGCTGTATTAAATCATTTTCCTTGAAATCTCTGACTATAACAGTTAGACTAGCTGAAGACTTTGCAATAGCACATCTCCAACAGACCATGATTATCCTGATGTTAAAATTATGCTGGCTTTAAAAAACCATAAGAATGTTTAAGAAAGTTTGAATTCCCTGTCAGCACTTGCTTTATTAACTCTGTATACTCCCTGTCAAATAGGTATTGGCAGTGTTTTTGCTTGTGGAATTCCTAAAGTCTAGAAGCTGCCAGAATATTTCCTTTGCTTTTTCTTCCTACCTTTTTCCCTACCAGTTTTTGAGAGGAGCCTGTGAGTGTGCCATCCTGGGTGGATGTGAGGTTTTAAATGGCCCCTTTCTTTGCAGGTAGGTTGGCAGGCAGAATACTGCTGGCGAAAGGGATGATTGCAGATGCTCAGCCTGTGGCAGGAAAGCCTGTTTTGAATTGCTTATTCATTCTTCCTTCCAAGGCTGGTGTCTCCACATTCTGCTCAGCACCCAGTGAATTGGGAGGATTTTACTTGCTTCTTCTTGAAGAGTTTCTTTGTGAAAAGGCAAAATCAAGTTTATTTTTTTCTCCTTTTATCTTCTTTTAGTTTTTCTTTGACAGAGAGTAAATTCAGAATTCAAAGCTCTTTAACGTTCATGGGTTTGGAATCTGTCCTTTAGGACCTACTTGTCTTATCTGTTTCTATATTTACACTAGTGGGACACTCTGGCTTCTTTCTTCCAAACATGTGTTGCTTTTGGCTGTTGGCTTCTGGAGGGCTCAAATGCTCAGAGGCTTGATGTAGAGGTGAGTTGGGGAGCTGAAAGGGAGCTGCTTCTTTGGGCCTGGCATCTTTCTGGGCATTACATCCTGCTATTTCTTTTTTACCTTCCCCCTGGCCAGGTAGGCATCATGAACATCACTGGAGGATCTATATGATTACATCATACAGTGCTGTAAATCTCTACATTGGGGAATGACTGCAGGACACATTGTGTCCTGTAAATTGGAGAAGTCTTATTTCCTTTGGAAGTCCTAGTTTGGAGAACGGAGTGAGGGAGTTGTAGAAAATATATACAACTTGTAATTTATTCCTTCATTCTTCATTTACTGTGTTCCCACAGCTGGGCAGCCACTGGGGATTCAGAGAAAAAGCATGATTCCATTGGTAGGATGATGTAGCTGATTAAAGTCTAAGCAAAAGCTTTAGATTTTGGAGTCAGAAGATTTTGTCTCAAGTCTTGGCTCTAATACTTACTGAGTTGCAAAATCTGTATGAATGCAATGTATAGAGGGACAGTGGAAGGATTGGTTAGTTTGTCATGGGAGTAGTTGAGGAAAGCATCGCTGGAGTGAATTACATTCAAGTTGACTTTCAGAGAATGACTGCAATTCATTTGGATGAAATGATCTGGAGATGCATTCTAGGTAAATGAAGTAGCAATAGGAAAACCATACGTATGAAAATGTGCAATGTATTCAAGGTGCACCTCCAGTGTGGAGAGAAACTGTTGATGATATTGCTGGAGAACTGGGTTGATATGAGAGTGGGAAGGCCCTTGGCTGCTTTGCAGGGGAGTATGCAAACAGAGGCACTCTACCTTCAAAGTTCAATTTGGCATTTATGAGCTCCTGGAGCAGCTCTGATGTGAATTGAAGGGACCTGGAGGAGAGGAAGGAAGATGGAAAGTCCTTTTCCAGTCCTGGTAAGAGATAAGGTATGGTTATGATTCCTATCTATTTTCCCAGAGCACTGATTCAGTGAGCATGTGTGGATGGATTTTGGGGAGCTATCCTAGACAGTGGCTGATAACTGGTTGGTTATCTGGCTATGCCGTGGTGATTGAGAAGCTCCAGAGGAGCAGGATGGAGGTAAGTTTTGGTGCCAGGTTTGAAAGACCTCAATGGTGAAGTTGGTTTCTGAAGATCAGCTTGCCAGCTGCCTGATGGCCGTTCTTTGACAGAGATAGCAGGATAGAGAACTCAGTTTTCTCTGTGTGAGACTTCAACCCTCTTTGAAGTTAAGAAGATGTTCTACAGACAGAATGTTAATCCTCAAGTATGGATATGTGCTTTCGTCATTAGACTCCTTGGAGACCCATTCTTGGCAAAAGCCAAAGTCACTCTTGTCTGAAAGCTGTTGTTGTACACAGCTCGTACCCTGTGTCCTGTAGCAAGATGAAGAATGAGTGATGATAAGTACAGTGCCAATCAGGACTAATTCGTGGAGGTAATAATATTATTCTTTGTAAAGTTAAGTGAAAGGATGTTTGGCCCGGTGATGGTGATGTGGTAATGAAATGGGCATTTGTTGCGTGGTTGTTATCTTAGTTACTTTTCTAATTGCTGAGACAAACTACCCAACAACCACAAGTTAAGGGAGAAAAGGTTTATTTGGCTCTCAGTTTGTAGAGGTTTCAGTCTGTAATCTGCTGTCTCCAAGGCAGAGTGGCATGCAGCAGAGGGGCAATGATTCATGGTGGAGGAAGAGAGCATAAGCAACAAGGGATAGAAATTGGGACAAGCCTCTTCCTGACCCTTATATTATATGCAGGCTCCCTGCCCTAGAAAGTGTGTAGCACTCATACTCTTAACCCCAGCATTCCACCATTAATCAATGACAGACTTGGGATTCAGATACCTTTGAAAAGGCCACCCCTATGACTGCTTAAGTCTTTGGTGGGGACATCTAGACAGAAACCATAGCAGTTGTCAAATAACGTCAGCAGAGGTTAAATAATGCCACTAGGGAGAATGAAAAGTTTTGTTTTGGTAATTAGGTTGGCAAAGGAATATAGCAAGTATGGCTCCCTGCAAAATTATGACTTTCTGTTTATGTGAGCAAAAGGTTTTAATGGAAACAATACTGGATCAACTATCAGGAAATGTTTCTGTCCTGTGTTTGTTATTGGCTTGTTGAATGAGTCACACAATCTTTTGGGCTTGAGATATTCCATATGCCATTTAAGGAGAATAGTGTCTAATCCTTCTCTGTGGACAAAACTGCAGGAAGTGTTATTCCAGTGATTTCAATGGTAAAGATTAAACATACCACTGAAAATAGACATCCATGGCAATGGAGTGGGACTAATACAGTACCTACCTTCCTGTGTTGCAATGAAGATAGAATGTGTAAAGTAACCAGCACAGCATATGGTGTGTGTGTGTGTGTACGTGCATTTTATCTTAATACCTCTATCTCTATATATGAGTTGGAAGATTTTCTTCAACTTCTTTTACATGCTCTTTCCACTGAGGCCAGTTGCAATCTGTATGAGTTTGACAATTTCATGACTATGGATTTACTCTGATGGTGACTTAATCCCCTTGAACTGCAAGTAGAATCATGTAGGAATGTCATGGGCTCAGTAGAAAGCTATGATAATTATAATGGGAACCACTTGGAGCTCATGTATCCTATAATCCCAAATTAACTATGTCTTCCAGTATGATTTGTATGTCTTCCTATATAAATCACTGATATGGGTAGCTAGGCACATCTGGGATTACTACCCTTTGGACTTAAATCTAAAGGTCAAAATCAACTCTTTCTTTGTTTTCTTTCTTTCTTTCTTTCTTTCTTTCTTTCTTTCTTTCTTTCTTTCTTTCTTTTTGACAGGATTTCACTATGCAGTTCATACTGGCCTTGAATTCATTATCTATCCTAGGCTGGCCTCAAACTCGTGGCAATCCTCTTACCTCAGCTTCCCTAACGCTGGGACTACAGGTGAGCGCTGTTACACCTTACCCAAAGGCTTAAATTCCTTAGGTTAGCTCTGAAAACTAACTTTATATTCCAGACTCTCCCTACTCAGGGCCTGCCATTCAATGGCTCCCACTGCCCACAGGTCAAAATTTATGTTTTTGGCATGGCATATAAAACTGTGCATGGGGAGGTTCCAGCTTCCCTGCTCCTTGAGCCATCTTCAGTTTTCAGACACAGTACTCCAGCCAAACTAGCTTACATGCATTTTAGCAAATGGGCCAGGCAATTTTAATCTCTGTAGAAGTATGGACTATTCTCCCAACTTCCTCACCAGCTCATCTCAAACATCACCACCTTAGTGAGGCCTCCCCTGCCTCCACCACACTCCAAAGTCTGAATGATAACTCCTTCCTTTATGGACCAACTGTAGCTTGTACATCATTTCCTGTAGCAATTACCTTGCTGATGTTAATCGTTCACATGTATATGCATATTGCCTCTAATTGTGAGCTTCTAGAGAACAGAGAGCATATCTGTGGAAACTGACTATGTCTCATCTGATTGTCCTTTCCACATTGTCATGAAAATAAAAATTGCTTTGTATCTTGCTATTATCTGTGTTCTGCCTTTTCTCTTGGCACCAGGTAACTTGGAGCAAATTTTTACTGTAATGTACAGGAACTGATGATACGTATTGTTACATTTTTCTCTTGACCTTCACTTGTCATTTTCTTTGCATCTTACCTTATTTTTAAATCTATGAATATTTTCTATTTTTAATAGTATGTATCAATTTGAAGAGTGACTTCTAATTTACATTAAAAACACCATCTTACTGTTCAAGGTTTCTCAGACTTGGAAAATTGAATTGTATTTTTCAAGATATAGGGCATCTAGCACACTTCCCTGGTTTTGTCTCTTCCCCTCCTCTGCCTATCTTCTCCTCCCCTCCCCTACTCCCCTCAGTGTTAGTGAGATAAAGTTTGTATATCATATGGCTCATGTGTTCAAAATGTATAATTCAATGGCTTTTACAATATTCACAGAATCATGTAACAATTGCCATAATCTAATTTTGTCCATCGTCCAAAATGAAACCTTGTACATACCTATAGTCATTCTCCATTTACCTCCTCTGATCCTCCCCTTCATGCTCAAAGAACCATTAACCTGTTCTCTGCCTCTATAGACTTGCCTAGTCTGGATATTTCACATGAGTGGAAGCACATACTATGTGGACTTCTTTCCTGCTTTCTTTCACCTAGAATGATGTTTTCAGAGATCATGTATTTTGAAAATATTTTCAAGGATTGGATATTTTGAGGATCGACATTTAGAGAATTGTGTTGTAGCACAGATGCATTGTGTTGTAGCACTGTAGCATGTATCAGTACTGTACTCCCTTCTGTGGTTGATATCCTATAGTATGGATATATCATGTCTTATGTGTGCATTCTTCAGCTGAATGAAATATAGAGTATTTCTGCTTTTGAGCTATTTTGAATAATACCATGAACATTTTTGTATGTATAATTTATTTACTGGGTATATGTTTTTATTTTTCTTGGGTAAATGTCTTGGAATGAGTTGCTGGGTCATATGGTAATTGTATATTTAACATTATGATGATCTTCTGCCGGGGATTTAGCTGAGTGGCCTAAGCAACTGCCTGGCAAGTGCGAGGTTGTGAGTTTAATCCCTAGTACAAACAAACAAACAAACAAAACCCCCCTCAAAAATTATGATGATCTTCCAAAATGTTTCTGAAGTAGTTGTATTATATGTTATTTGCATCAGCAATGTATGAATATCCCCACTGTCTATTTTAAAAAAAATTGTAGCCATTCTATGGGGATGAAGTAGTATCTCTTTATAGTATCGAATTGCATGTATCTAATGACTAGTGGTATCTAGCACATCTTTTCATGTGCTTATTGGTCATTCATATAACTCCCTGGGGTATTTTATTCAGATCACTTATACATTAATAAAACTGAGCCATTTGCTTTTATTCCTTATTAAATTGTAAAAGTTCTTTATACATTTTAGATACTAGTCTGTTATTAGATTATCATTTTCAGTATTTTTCTCTCAGTCTGTAATCTGTGTTTATACTTTCTTGATAATATCCTTTGAAGGATAACAATTTTAATTTTGATGAAGTCCAGCACATCCAATTTATCCTTTCATCAATTTTTTTGTTATCTAAGTGGCAATTCTCTAATCCAGGATTATGAATATTAAATTAGTTTTTTTCATAAGAATTGTCTAGTTTTAACTCTGGCATGTAGATGTGTGATCCACTTTGAGTTAATTTATGTGCATCATGTAGAGTAGAACTACAAATTTATTCATTTGCATGTAGTTATCCAGTGGTCCAGAACCATTTGTTAAAAATGATTATTTTTCCATTGAATTACTTCAAGCTTTTTGTTGAAAAACAATTGAACAAAATGTGAATGTGTCAATTCTCTTTCATTGGTTTATATACCTGCTTTTTTCTAAACTTTTTTGTTTTTTATTTTAAAAAACAGAAAAAAGGATAGAAATAATACAGAATTTCAAAAAAACCAGTATGAAATCAACACTAATTAATATATTGCATATTTTTATCTCAGAAGTAGTTGTTCAGGTCACAAGACCCTGGCACAAAAAATGATCAAACAATAAAACCATGAGAGCACAAACTGTTCTTTTTGAAGAACTAACAGTGATTAGTAGTATAGTTATGTACCTTGCACACATATACATCCATAAAGTTATATATGTGTACCTATATACATGTAATCCTTTCCCTTTTTCCTGTTCTCTCTTCACCTATCCCAGTTGTTCTGTCCTTTTGAGCACTTTCTTTCCCTTTCATTATTACAATACCTATTGTACATTTTGGATCTTATATATCTGCTTTTATGCTGACATCATGCTGTTTGACTACTGTGGCTTTCTAGTAAGTTTGAAGTGGAATGTGTGAGTCCTTCAACTTAGTATCCTTTTATGAGATTGTTATAGCTCTTCTGGATCCCTTGTATCTCTATATAAGTTTATCTTAAAAGTAAAATTTTGGTTAGCATTGCATTAAATCTGTATATTAATTTGGGAATTATTGACATTTTAACAATGTTAAATCTTCCAATCTTTGAGTATAGGATGTTTCTGCTTATTTGGACTTTATTTAATGTCTTTTGACAGAGTTTTATAGTTTTAAATATACAAATTTTATGCTTCTATTTAAGGGTACTTTTATGTAAAAGTAGTGGTGAAAGCACTGACTATGGCAAGATGTGATCCAGATGTTTTTTAAAATTTTATTTTACTAGTACATGTTTACAATACATGAAGCTTACATTCATCATAGGGAGTGGGTATGTATATACAATGCATCTCAATTCTTTTTCATTCCCCTTTCCCTCCCCACCCATCTCACTCCCTCTATCTTTAGATCTCATTTCCTCATTTTCATTATTATTGTTATTATTTTTAGTTCATATTTATCACACATAGTACTTCAATTCATGGTGAGTATTTGGTGCATATACATGATGCATTGTAACTCTTTTTACTCCCTTCTCTCTTCCCCAGCTCCCCTTGCTATCAGTTTCTTGGATTTCTTCCCATTTGTGAAAGATCTGTCTCCCTGTATCCTTTTAACAATCTTTTATTTCGTTCTTTATTTTTAACACATTTCTAGCTACTGGATGCATAGACTCAGTTTAACTATCTTTGAGCCATAGTTTCATTTGTGCAAAAGAGGGGTTGAAGCAGATGACATTCTTACTTTAGTGTTCACAGGGGTGTGAACATCATGCTGGACCTGAGGAGTAAGGAAAAGAATTCAACATATGCAAAGTGCATAGAAGATGGGGAGAGTATGAGTCTGGACCGTGCATATATGCTGCCTGTTTTCAATGAAAAGCCTCATCAAGAACTTGAGAGAAAGGTTGGGGCTGGGAATAACCTCCGAGATAAGGGCCATTTGTTTTAAAGGGGATTCCAGTGTTCCCTGTCTTTCTGCTTACTGGGCAGTACTGCACTGGCTTCACTGTGGGGATCTTTCTGGTAAACCCAGAAGGAATAGCACTTTATTTTTCAATGGAAACATGTCACAGACACTTCTGTCATAGGTGCAGGACCAAGCCAATTATCTAGACTGGGTCCCTCACTTTACTAATTAAAAAAAAAAGCTGAGAATAATTAAGTAGTTAGCCTGGTGTTTCACACGTAGCTAGTAACAGAGCTGAGGTTAGACTCTAGGCCTCCTAATTCCATGGTCGGTGGTTGTCCTTTACATCATCTCACTGTTTTACTTTCACCTTTCACATCTGGTGTCTTGCAGATCCTCAGCACAGCCAAGAAGTGTACCTGGAAGTGCAAGGGAGACAATAAACAAAAGCCATGTTTGGAAAGCCCCAAAGAACAAACATTTACCTAACTACATAGTTGAAATGATTAAAAAAAAGACACAGTGAACTTCCTCATTAAAGAATCTTGTTAGAGGATTTTTAAAAACTCTTAATTGTTCTGTTTAAAAAACATTTTTTGTTGTTATGGGAGCATTAGTCATGATAAGCTAGCTGTGAACTAGTGTCAGTATATGGGGAAAACTTTCGTGATGGAAATCTTTGCAAGAGAATTCATTACCATTGTTCCAGCATCTGTTAGCATTGAAACTCAGCTAGTAAACTATTAATCTCTTCTGGGCCATTGATATAGGTCAGGTAGTGTCCTGATCATGGGAGAAGATACTTCCACTGTGCTCTACACTTTCAGGTCACATCCAGAATATTGTCCAGAGACAGCAGCATTACTTAAGAGAGATATTGACTACTTAGTACTGAGAGAGTAGCAACCAGTGAGAGGCTCACACATCAGCACACATCACACTTGGTCTTCATTGGGAAAGTGGTGTGAATGTTCACATAGTGGAAATGAGTAGCTTGGAAAGGAGAAGAGCAGTCAGGAGAATAGTAAATGGATGAAGTTTGCATAGAGGGAGATTTGACTCATCCTTGGAAAGACATAACTCATGTTGCCCCCACATATTTGGCCTAGAAGGATTTGCACACGGATGGATGATCACTTGCACAGATAGTGGAGAGAGATTGCCTGTACTAGGAGGTAAAGACTTGTATTCTGTCACTTTTATTCTCTCTTCTAACCATGAGAGGTTATGACTCTAACTAAGATCATGGACTGAGCAGGGACTTTTAAGACAACATCAGAATCTAGTCTTTAAGGGAGGCTCCACCAGCACACACTGGGAATGTGCCCTCACTAGCTGCGCACAGGATCCAGCTCTACCTGGTCCTGCGACTCAGTGCAACCCACCAGGGGAGCACCCGGCCAGCCTTGCAGGACACAGAGGTACTGAGCCCAACCCAGCCCAGGACCCCAGAGCTGCTCATCAGGGACTGGCCAGCATAGGTGCAGGGCCTTGGAGAGCTTGGGCTCTGCCCATCAGAGTGCAGGGCGCATGTGAGCTCCATTGTTCAGTGGAGTGGTCGGTGTGGTGGGCCCTAGAGGTTGTGGGCCTGCCCAGTCAGGAGCAAGGCCTGGCACTGTAGACCTGGGACTCATCCAGGCTTGCCTGGCACTCCAGAGGCTCTGAACTTCTTGTAGCCAGACTCAGGGTCCAGGTGGGGCCACACTCCAGTGTATGTTCCGCCTAGCTGCCTGGGTCCAGGAGGTCTTGACCCCCATCCAGTAAGGTGGAGGCTTCAACAGCACTCTCTGAGAGTGTGCCCTCACTAGCTGCACAGAGGATCCAGCTCTACCCGGTCCTGCAACTCAGCACAACCCACCAGGGGAATGCCTGGTCAACCTTGCAGGACACAGAGCCACAGAGGTCCCAGAAAACAATGATAAAATGAAAGACCAAGAGGCAGTCTCAATCACCCAGCTCACTGAGAACAAACCCAAGAGACACTGAAATGGAAGACACTGGGAGTCACACAACTGAACTTTCTGAAATGATAGAAAATGCAATAAAGAAATGGCTCAATGAAGCTATAGAGAAACTCAAATCAGAAATAATCTCTCAGCTAAAAAATGAAATGACAATCATTATTAAAGAAATGTGTGTATCTAAAGAAGAGCAAGATAAAAAAATAGAAGAACTTAAGAAAATGATTGAAACTTTGAACAAACAATATAAAACACAAACAGAATGCATGAAACAGATGCAAAGGGAAATGCAAGAAATGAAAAACTCCATGGAAAGTTTGAAAAGGTGCTTGAATGAAGCTAAAGATAGAATCTCAGATCTTGAAGACAGCATGTGAGCTTATGGCCATGAAAGAAAAGATCTCTTAAAAATAGGAACCAAGAAACAACAGTTCAATAACTGCAAGATGATGCCAAGAGAAATAACATAAGATTAATATCCATTAATGAAAAAGCAGGGGTCAATACTAATGACCTGCGAAGACTATTCACAGAAATAATACCAGGACCTTGGAGGAGAACGAGAGGGGCTCCTCGCAGGGCCCCCGCCCGGCCCGCGCGGTGCAGGCACCGATCAGGACTAAACATGGACTGCCTTCCGGGGTCCTGAACCCAGGACCTTGGAGGAGAACGAGAGGGGCTCCTCGCGGGGTCCCCACCCGGCCCGCGTGGCGAAGGTACCAACCAGGACTAAACATGGACTGCCTTCCGGGGACCTGAACCCAGGACCTTGGAGGAGAACGAGATGGGCTCCTCGTGGGGCTCCCGCCTGGCCTGAGTGGCACCGGTGCGTGGGCTTGGAATCAGGGACAACACTCCCCCCTCATCAGCAACCTGCTGTTTCAGAAGTCTGGCTAAATTGATAGCAACCAAGGAACATCAACCAACTTTTGTTTTATAGATTCGGCCAGGCTTCTGGTCAGCAACCCAAGCATCACTTTACAGCGGGCAATATAGCAAGTATGGGGGATTCTCTTCTTTCTTGTCTTCTATTATTAATAAAATATTAAAAAAAAGAAAAACAGTTGATGGAGAAATAAGATGCTTTCATGACAAAGAACAACTGAAGAAATTTATGGCCACCAAACCAACACTACAAAGAGTACTGAAAGACACTCTAGAAAGAGATAAAGATAGTCACAATCTTAAGAACAACAACAAAAGGAAACCACTAAGCAGGGCAAATAATTAAACAGAAAATGTAGAAAACCAACAACAGAAAGATATCATGACAGGGATGAGCCAACACGTATCAGTTATATCAATCAATGTAAATGGTTTCAACTCACCAATAAAAAGAAACAGACTAGCAGACTGGGTTAAGAAACAAAACCCAACAATATGCTGTGTACAAGAAACACATTTCACTCAAAAGGAAATTCACAGACTAAAAATCAAAGGCTGGAAAACAATACTCCATGCAACAGGAATCCAGAAAAAAGCAGGGGTAGCTATTATGTTTGCAGACAATACAAACTTCAAACTGAAAATGATCGAAAGAGACAGACGGTCACTACATACTTGTTAGGGGAAAACTTCAAGAGGAAGAGATTACAATCATAAATATATATGCACTGAATATGGGAGCACCCAACTGTGTAAGATAATTCTTAATAGACATGAAAAACCAAATAAACAATAATACAGTTATAACAGGAGACCTTAATACCCCACTGTCATGGAGAGACAGATCAACCAAGCAAAAAATCAGCAAAGAAATAAGAGAACTGAATCAAACTTGTGAACAAATGGACCTAGTAGAAGTGTACCGAGTATTCCACCCATCAACATCAGAA
>RJWM01042288.1:0-14450 GCA_004363535.1 Dasyprocta punctata | reverse complement strand
TTTAATAAGTATAAAAAATTTTAGTGGTAGTATTAGTGATAGGAAAAAAATACTTTTTTCAGTTAACACTTGAAGGGTTACAGATAAGCAGACAGAGATTAGTAAATAATCTGTACATTATTGGAAAGAGCCACCATTCTCTGAGGAAGCAGGTAAGCAGGGACAGTAAAGTTAATGTGAAGTGGACGGTACCTATCAGCTCTCGATGAGGCTGGCCATCTGTATTTGAAATGAACTTTGACTGTGTAAGGGTACTTGAGTATGTAAAGCACGTTTTCCATAAAACATTTTCATTAATATGAATTAATAACAGTTTATCTTTCAAAGGGGAAATTTTTCCAGTGTCTATTATTTTCTTGATATCTATTATATAGGAGAACATATAACTCCAAATCTGCTAGATATCATATGTGCTGAGTTTGTGTCCCCTGAAATCAAAGAATAAATTCCAAAGGACAAATGAGGTTAAGTGTAGGAAAGGTTTATTGAGGAATAAGAACAGCTCCTGAGAGACAGGAGATATCCTGAGTGGGTTGATACCAAAGTCATATCTCCAGAAAATATTTTATAGAGCAAAATTATGAGGTGAGTGCAACATGGATCAAACTATAATCAACCAATAAAATTACAAGTATAGCTGCCTAGCTAATATTTATCCAGTAGGGAAGGATATATGGATGACACCATTAACCTTGACCGATAATCTGTAGTTTTACTCTTATCTTAGTCTGCTTTTTAATCTTAGTCTTATTGGGTGGGAGAGGAAGGCCCACCCCTAGTGAGATAATGGTCTATTTCAATGTTATCCCTTGTGGAAGAATATAAACCTGGCCATTGTGAGTTTAATCTCAAAATCTTGCCTTCTTCCTTTGCACTTCCAGTCACAGTTTTAATGTGTTCTCATCTGCACTGACTCCTTTGTGGGCCCAGCCTTGTCTGACTGCCTGCTAATGTATATCTCATTAGATGCCTATAATACCCACAGAGGTTCTGGTCAGTGAAGGAATGGTTGGAATGCGAGCAATGTAGCTGTTGGGCCTACAGCACAACATCTATTTCAAGCCATATCACATTTCTGTTTTAAAGCAATTTCCAAATGTTCTACCAAATATTGTAGTTCAGGCAGAGTAACTATTTTCAATTCTAATTTCCATTTTAAAAGTAGGTCTCCAACTTCATATTTAACTCCACGAATAAATGAATAAAACTGTATGAAAAACCTGCTTTTATAGCCACACCTTTAATCCTCAATGTTGGAAAGTTTCCTAGTTTGCTTTGAAAAATCCCTGTAGTTTCATCATCGTTGTTTGCATAATTCAATTATGCTTCAGTAATTCTTTAAAAGAAATGCTGTAAATGTGGCTTTCACATGACATTGACTGATTTGGAGATTTCTACCCCATGGTGGAGGGGTGAAAGAGAGAAAGAGAGAGAGAGAAATCATATAGGTCCTTTGATTGGCAGTGTAATTTGGCTTTTCCATACAGAATTCACCATCTGAGGTTCTGATCAACATGTGTACAAGTGACATAGGTTATGGGACTGCAAATCAGATGCATCAAAAGTGATTCTATTACTAATTGTTGACGTTGTCCATTTTTAGAAAAACACTTTCATACCTCTTAATATATCTTTGGCCAGGTTTTAAAGTTTGCAATTGTCCATATATCTGGTTCACAGGAACAATTAGTCTTTATAGACACTAGGATTTGAGATTTTAGGAGACTCATTGGAGAAAGTAGGAGACCTAGAGTAGGGAAAAAAATAGAAGCATGGATGGAAGTAGGGGTGGTGAGAGTTTGAGAAGTTAAGCAGGAAAAGGGAAAGTTGACTATAGAGGAGAAATTTGAGGAAATGAAGGGAAAAATTTATTAAAGAAATGAGTTTAACCAGGCATGGTGGTGCATGCCTTTAATCCCAGCACTTGGGAGGCTGAGACAGGAGAATTGTTGTGAGTTTTAGACCACCCTGGGTTACAATGTGAGGTCAAGGCCAGCCTGAACTACATAGTGAGACCCTGTCTCAAAAAACAGGGCTAGGGATTTAGCTCAGTTGCATAAGCGCCTGCCTGGCAGGTGAGAGATTGTGAGTTCAATTCCCAGTACCAAAAAAAAAAAAAAAAAAAGAAAAGAAAAGAAAAAAAATAGAAAGAAATGACTTCAGTTTATCATTGTTTACATTTTTCAAATTGTTTTATTTCTTTCTGGATAAATAGTCATTTGATAAAGCAATTTTTGATCCAGAATTTTGTTTGGAGGCCTTTGCATTTCAATAAAAAACTGATGCTCACTGAACCCAATAAATCTGATTCCCTTCATTTTCTATGGTATATTCCAAGTTAATACTTGTTTTAATGTCATTTGTTTCCTAGAGTGACTAATAAAGATACAAACCATCTTTCATGAAGTCTTATTAGAAAGATTCAGTAAGAATTTGGTTTATAAGAGTAAATATAAAAATAAAGGTGTTATGCTTTGTATCTAAAGGTCTCCCCAAAGACTCATGCACTCATAGGTGGAGTTTTTCAAAGGTGGCTGAATTCAGGGTGTTATGGTTTATGGTCCTGTGGCCCTACCAAGTCTCATGCAATCATGGCATGGACACAGCTGAGTCTGGCATTCATGATTGGTTTGTTGTCTAGCACTGGGATTGGTGGTGTGAGTGCTGCACCCACCAAGGGAGGAGCTGACATACAGTATAAGGGCAAGAAGAAGGGGTGTTCACTCTCTCTCATAGGTTTGCACCTTGCTATTTGGTGGCCACCATGCATGGCTGCCCTGCCACATCACCCTGTCTTGCAACCAGCTGAATATGAACTGAAACCTCCAAGAACTGTAAGAAATAAACCTTTCCTTCCCTAATTTTGGGCATCAGGTATTCTGTCTCAGCAACAAGAAAAAGGTAACTAAGACATAGGGTATGTGATACTGAGATTAAGGGTGTGTGACAGATAAATTGCTTTAGCATAATTCTAAATGTGCATAATAGAAGCCCCACTCTGGGTGGTACCAATGAATAGGCTTGTAGCCTGAATGAATGATAACAGGAAAGAAAGAAATCTGGCTGATGTTTGCCACTTACTAACTTTCGCCTGCTGTACCATGAATTGTTTTTCCTCTGCCGTACCCTCCTTCCTTGGAGCCAGCTGACTATAGATTGAAACCTCCACAAACAGTGAGTGAAAATAAACCTTTCCTTCTTTAATTTGTGGGAGTCAGGTATTGTGTCTTAGCAATGAGAAAGTAGCAAAGATAATACTTTTTTTCTGGAGGAAGATTTAGATGTTAATGAAAGCTGGTAATTGTAGAAAAATGAACTTTTTTGTGTTTGGGGCACTCAGTTTGATGATTAGGTACTGCCAAAGGCAGAGTGTACAATCTATCTATCTATATATATCTATATATATCTATCTATATATCTATATATATATATATATATATATATATATATAGATATAGATAGATAGATAGATAGATAGATAGATAGATAGATAGATATATCTTTTTTGGTTTTTTTTCTTTTTTGGCAGGTAGAAAATCAGAATGCTCTCTCTGGAACAAAGACAAAGTCTTAAGCTAAAAATGACAAAATAAAAAGAGAATTTCATCTTGTTTTGTTAGTGACCCACAGCAAACTGTCCAAATAGATGCTAAGCCACTGAAAATCCTAAATTATCAGTTTGTGAGGCTAGATCAAACAATGAACTCATTGTGCCTGTGTCTGTATTCTGGCTATTTTTAGACAGCATGACATAAAACAGAAACACAAAAAGGAAAATAAATGGATGAGAAAAAAAAAGTACTCTGATCCTACTTGAGCACATCAAATAAAAGAGAAACAGTAACATAACCTGAGGAACAGAACTATACTAAAGGGAAGAAATTAACACAGACTGGTGTTAAGATCTGATGCCTATTATCATGTTGACAGAATCACTGAGCCAAGAACAGCAAGGTGCAGAGGACCTTACCAATACAACACCTGAGTGAGGGCTGCGTGCCTTAGAAAATGATAATGCAGGTCAAAACCTCTCCCAGACTGGAAATACACAAAGGCCAGGCAAATTAGAATGGAAGCTATTTATTCACCCACATGCTTTCTGTTCTCATATAATGTGTTGTGTTTCTTCTCCACTCTTCTCTTCTCATCTATTTCTATTTAGACATTCTTTGTTTGTGGTATATAAAGTTGAAGCTGACTGTTAATGAGCTATGAGTTTATATATCACAGACCTAGATTTTCACTTTTTGACAAATTTCTCCTGCCTGTCTAAATTAGGCTTCTGCTGAAGTGACATATTTTCTAGTAATCTTGGACTGTTTACTACTGTCAAAATTGTATAATTCTTTAAATATTCTCTTTATCTTGTATACTTTTCCTCCTTTTATATAAGACAAAAAATTACACTTTATAACTTTAAGAATCAATTTATCTGACCTCTGCTCCTAGGTATAATTAACCACCCTGCCATATCATTTAACAAGTGACTGTATCTACTAAGATAGTCAATGGTTCATAGCAGGTATTGTTTTTTTTAATTTGTGTCTTGAATCTTGGGAGGAAGGAGTGTACCCTAAACAAGCATGAGGCATATGGTAGAAATTTAGTAATTCATTGCTGACAAAACAACTAAAAGAAAAACTTTTTACTAGCAGTTTATATCATGCAATGAGTTAACTGGAATGAATTATACCATGGATTAAATTAATTAGACATTTATTTCTAAGTACTAGTTAAAAAGATCTGCACAGGTAAAATAGAAAAATTTCCTGGAAGAAAGGGCTGAGAAGCAGAGGAAATGAAACAGAAAGACCAGAAGCTGGGAGATGAGCTTTGAAAAGGAAGTAAATTCTTCAAAAAATAAGAGAAAGGAACACGGATATTCTAAAATGACTTTGTTATAGCATGTTTATAGTATTCTAACCATCTTAGATAATACCTCTAGCTCTCATGCTGACTAAGGGACATTTACTCTTTTGAAATCATGTATTCGTCAGTTATCTATTACCTATAAATCAAGAAGAATTGCAACAGAAATTATTTCGCATTGTGTCTATGAAAATACTATTGCTATTCAGTTTCATTGTGCCTGTGGAAAGGTCTCATATTGAATATTGCATCCCATTTTCCTAAATTTCATATTGTTTATAATTGGGTGAACCATTTGTTTGTCCTATTTGCTTCTAATTTGTTCAACATCACTTCCTATGTTAACAGCTGTTTTCTATCAGAAGGACAAGTCATCAGTTTAAAAAGGAGTCATTTTATTATGCTTTCATATATAGCCTTTAATTTTGTGAATGAGTTTTAATTTTGTTAAAGGTGCTGTGTGAATCAATGTATGGTTTTGATAACAGGATTGAGTAAGTGGGCTTTGGATATAGAGTAAACATTCAATTTTTAGCATTCAAAAATACTAATGCTTTACCTGAAAATGACAAAAAATCAAACAGTGGCTATTACTTTGAGTACAGCAAATTGCAAAATATTCATGAACTGATGAATTTATTGATAATTCCCTTAATTTTCATTTTCTTTGTTAATTTGTCTTATGAAAAACTGTGTGGCAAAATGTAAGGAAACACTCTTCTATTTAATTCTGGAAACTATTATATCCCTTTTCATGTAACCAACCTAAATTATTGCCTCTTGAAAAATGAATGTGTCAGAATCTGAAGAAAAAATTTAAAATGCAATACAGAGTAGAAATATATAGGCCAAGCTATTAGATAGTGATACTGCAGCATTATACAATTATCTCCCTGGCATGTCTCTTCATTACCTGAATGAATCTAGCCTATTTAATTTGCTTTCTATTTAAAGTAGCAGAAAGCAAATTGAAAACTTAAGGGAAAATTAGAAATAATGCAATGATGGAAGCATACCAGTCAGTAAGAAGAATTGAAAGATGAGATTTGAAAAGCCATTAAGGTCCCAGGTAGTATGTTCTTTGTCTTTGTTAGTGGTATATTCGTCTAAAGTGGCTGCTTCTGGGTTTGCGTATTATGGGTTTAGGCACCTGAAACACCTGATAATTCCCACTTGATTCATTTCTAGCAGGAAGAATTTCATATGAATAAGTATGATTCAGGATCTGTCATTTGTTCTGTCAAGGATAACTACAGATTTTGGTCATTTTGAAGGGATGAATAGAGATTCTAGCTAGACACTGAAGACTAGCACTGCAATGAAAAATGAATATACTATTGTCTCTCATTAATGAAATATGTACAATTCTCCTCCCTGCATCACAAGAGAAATATATATCTAAATATCTTTATGTATTATCTTGAGTGATTTAGTATTGATGTGATATACAATCTTAACTGACTTGCTTTGTCTTACTGATTTTCTAATACTTTCTAAAATGCTGTGGAAAGTACTATAGGTAATCCGATTTGATAAGATCTCATTGCTTCTTTTAAATAACCATGATATACTAGGTAGATTGAAAAATATACCAAAATTATATTCATGATACATGATATATATTATCTGTGAATAAAAGAGTGCTAAGTTTCACACAAAAAAGAAAGGGTACATCAGTTTAGAAGACTGGGAATGTCTTTAAGTTTTCACCATTTACTATTCGTTATCTTTCAGTCCTGTTTTTGGTGCTTCTGAATCTGGATTTTCCTTCTTTCTGTCCTTCAATTTAATCCTGTTATATAATACAATTTAATTATTAATTGTGGTATAAAGCAAAGAGTCCATGTATTTTCTATATTTACTATTCTGCAGATCACTTCACTGGGTGATTTATTGCTTCACAGATATTTCTGAAGACATCTATTGTACATTTTAATCTATCTTGGATGATCAAAAATGCCAGACACACCAACCCAAGAGTCTTTCAGAGTAGCAGTAAGATTCTGTTCTATACTCTGTATTTTTCAGTAGCAGATTAAAATGCAATGATTGGATATGAATGCAGATTGAAAGAAAAAAACACATTTGAATCATAGCTGAGTCTCTTCTTGGTCTCCACAAAGAAGAAACAGACTAACATTATTTGAACATTGAAATGTTCTGCCTAAGAATCTTGAGAATCAATGTAACCTGAAGGAAAGTTAAGGTGTTTTATAAATACAAAAATAAAGAACACATAAAGGTAAATCCTTGGATGTCAGCACTCTAATGAGCAAATAAGCCTACCCATATGTTATCCTTTTCAATTTTGCTTAATGTATAATTGAGGGTCCTACCCCTGCTTTATTTTAGGACTCCCAATTACAAGCAAAAAAGAGAATCTTTCTAAAGAGCTAATGGAGAAATTGTAATGATTGTGTGATGGGCAATGTACTAATACAAACCTTCTAATATACTATCTGATATGAAAATATCAGTATACCAACATTTAGCATAGTGAATCAGGTTTAGCCATTGTTCCATCACTTCAAAATGCACACACATACCTATGTCTCATTTATCTGTCCTGTAAATTTTGATGAGCTTGGATTTCTAAGCAAATACTCATCAAAGATTAAATATCCTAATATAGAATTAAGAATAATAAAAATAAGATCTAAACATTGTTACTTTAGCAATCTAAAATTTTAACAAGAGTTGCATAAAAATGTTTAATTAAATAGAATTAAAAGTTTATAGAAATATGCAGTGAGATTTCTAGGCTCTCCAAAAGTAAGTCAAAATTGCTTTCATATATTACTTATTTTGTAACATGCATCCAATATCCAAGAACTTTGCCTAATATAAACTATAAATTTTTTAAGTTTCAGTAGAGTAATAGAGCAGAAGAATTTCATTAAAGATAACAAAAAGAATTGGTGTGGAACTTTTAAAAACTCTGTAGTCTTATCTAAAGATAGGGGACATAGTTTAAAAGCAAAACAGAATGGAAATTAGATGAGAGTTTTATTATTTAGATTTCTTTTGTTTTAAGATAGAAGTGACTTACTTGGCTATATATGTGAGGAGAACCATTAATGGAGAGAAAAGTTCAAAGAAATCAGAGAGAAAGGGAAGGAAATTCTCAGAATAGCATCCCCTAGAAGACAGCTGATAAATCAGTGTTTATCTAGAAATTTGCTTTGAGTTCTGTTTTCTTTTGAATCAAAAATTGTGAAAATAAATAACCGTGTTAATTTTGAGAAGAAGGTACCAGCAAGAATCTCTATTATTTCTTGATGTAAGTGCAGAAAGTATAACAGAGATAGGATATTGAAGAGAATATGATTATCATGAACGTATTCCTAAAGTAAATTAATTAAAAATGTTAAAGATTATAAAGATGAGTGATTATCTGATGAGAAAAGGAAAAACAACATTGAGGATAGTGAAGGCAAAAAAGGAGTGATATGTGCAAGTGACTTCATTACATCTTTGTGTACGGTTGTCAGGGGAGGAAGATGGGATATGAGTGTATACCATGGAAAAGATCCTTTTTGGTGGGAGCCCTTTATAAACTGTAATTCACAAGGTGAAGAAATCTCCTACCTTACCCATGGATTAGTCTTATCATAATCAAATGTACTATACCCAGGTCTTTTGTCAGTCCCATAAATCTCAATCAAGACCCAGCTGTGTAGTTCTGAGAATAACAGACTCTTTTGAGAAATTCTCTGGTGCTTCTTTTAACCCCATTACATCCCTTTCAATTATAAAGATTGCTGGAGCGCTCTAATGTCTGAGCTTCTGAAATGTCACTCTATATATTTGGGTATTGTGTAAGTATGATGTGAGCAGAGGGTAGAAAATGCTTTAGAGAAACATCCAGACCGTCTTCTCCCTCCCATTCCTGCTGTTTTTTAGGTTTTGTTTGTACAAATGGCTTCAAGGGACTGAACAGTGTAAAATGCAAGTCCTGTGTACTGATTCGGTCAAGGGGCTACTGTGAAAAGATTGTGTTAATGGTCCACCTTTCCTTCTCTAACTACCTTGCCCCATTATTTTTTCTGTTAATATGAGAGGAAAAGAGCACACAAGCACCACGTGCTCCAGGTTTACTGAAACATATTTTTCATGCAGTAAATCCTTTCAAAAGGGTACAGTAAAATACATTTTCAATGTGAAATAATGGAACATACATCTTTTGCTGAATTGTTCTCTTTCATAGCACTAAAATGACTTACTATAGGGACAACTGTGCCCTATTGAATTGAGAGATTTGTGACAAAGCCTGTGTGTTATAACTGGAAATACAACATCTATTTTACTCTCAATGTTTTGTTCTTATAATTTGAATGCTTAACACCCCAATTTATTTGCATTTGCCATTCAAGAAATGATGTTTCATTGCAACACAACTTGGAACTTGTATTATCATAGAGTAACCTAGCACTGTATTTTGCCATCTGCTGGTTAATCAAGGTGTAGTTACTTGTGATTTTATAGATGACCTACTCAAAAACAGATATTTAAGAGAAAGTTCTTGTAAGTATAAGGACTTTTTTCCACAGAATCTGTTCAAATACATGTCATATTCAAAGCGATCTTTTCCTCTACTGTTAAAAGTTTAATACCAAAAAAAAAAAGATACTATCTCCCAGTTCACCTTAAAAGTGGTAGGTGTGATTTGCGTATATACTTCAAGAAGTAGGAAGTTTGCAATGTTATGTCTAACTCTACACAGAAAACTGAAAAAGAATTTATGTGAATTTCATGATTTTATTGAAAAAGAATAGGGTAATAATAGAAGAGATCTATGCCGAGAAAGAAAACATATTCGTGATGATGACAATCAGTCCACTTCATTGTAAAGATTTTTCTTTGTAGTTTCATCCATAGGTGACTTATCTGGAAAAAATTGTGACTAAAACCCCACCTGTATTTATTACTTAGAATTATTCTGTAAAGCAAGAATTTCTTCTAGCAAATGCAGGTATGGATTTAACTCAAAACACAATTTGTACCAAAAATAAAATATGAATTGTTCATAGTTTCCTCTAAAACTCCCAATGTCAGAATAAGTTATCTACAATCCAATTCCAAGAGAATCTAAAGATTTGGGTTTCAGATTTCTTTTGGTTGTTGCTATTCTCATTAGATTTCTGTGGCTTTTTGTTGTGTAGCATTTATTTATTTATTTACTTATTTTTGGTACCAGAAATTTGAACTCAGGACCTTGCACTTGCCAGACAGGTAGGCAGGTACTATACTATTGAGCAATATCCCCAACTGGGCAGCATTTTTGTTTTTGTTTTTGTTTTTTTTTTGCGGCACCAGGGATTGAACTCACAGCCTCGCGCCTGCCAGACAGGCACTTAAGCTGCTGAGCCAAACTCCCGGCCCTGGTTTTTTGAAACAGGGTCGCACTATGTAGCTCAGGCCGGCCTTGCGCTCGCGTTGTAGCCCAGGCCGGCCTCGAACTCACAACGCTCCGCCTACCTCAGCCTCCCGAGTGCTGGGATTAAAGGCGTGCGCCACCACGCCCGGCTGGGGCAGCATTTTTGAACAATTGGATCTGTGTTCAATTTTAAATGTATGCTGCATTATTTTTGTTACTTCTGCTTTTGGATATTAGAAGCTGCTTCTTAATGGCAAGGATCACCAGATTTCTGCTGTTTGTGTTTTTTGCAACTTATTTGTTTCTGTTACATAAATAAGCTGCCCTGGTGTTGTTCATATATATTACGCCATCTAAGTCCTACCATTCATCCAAAGAGTTTCAGTTTCTTTTCATGAATAATTGTAGTTAGGAGACAAGATGTGAATAATAGATTTTCTCACAATTATGTGTGATAAAAAATGGACCATACATATTGCAGCTACACACCTGGAGTCATATACTCATTAGCAAATGTAAATAAGTACTGATTCAACATCCTCAAATTTTGTAACTGTTATTCATTTCATGTTCACATTCCAATTACCTACAAAGTTATATCCTCACACTATGTTTATTTACTCAAAGGGCTTTTATTGATGGCTATAACATCCCACAGAACAAAAATTCAAATATCTTCAGATTAAAATACGTTTTTTTCATCCTGAGTTATTATAATTAATACCAGTGTGCAATTACCACTAATGCATCACTGATAAATATAACATAACAATGCAATTTGGTTAAAATAATTATGCAAAAAATTATTGTAAATGCAAATTTTAAAATTATAGATGAGTGCAGAGCAGTTTTAGGAACTTGATTAAAGACACTGTGAAACTGTCTATTCGATTCAGTGCACCCTCCGGAGACAATGCGGTGTAATAAGTTCTAAGATGGCTTAGATTAATGTCTTTCTTTTGTAAAGTAAGAGAAAATTGTGGAAATGCAGAATGGAAAAGTATTAACCAATTCCTTACAGGCTTGTAGCTTTTTGAAGAGACAGATGGCATTGGAGTAGTGTAAGAAAGGTTAGTCTTACTCATTCAAACTCTGCTTGCCTCTACATATTTTACTAAGGCTTTCAATCCCCTCAGTGACAAGTGAAATCCATGATGCAAGTTCCAAGCATTGGCAAATGATAAGAATTGGCAGGCATAAACAGTAAGATCTGTAAGGTAGTATTGTTGATTTTGAATAAGAAATTGTATCATGAATGAAAATATCTCATAGGTATGTCATCTTTAAATTTAATCATGCTATTTATCTTTTCAGAAAGACCCCTTAATGTTCTGCATTTTTCCCATTCACCATTTATTTTATAAGAGAGCAAACCTATGATATGAAAATAACCAAGAATTATCCATATTCTTAAATATTTCTCTGATTTATTCACCTTAAAGGGATAATAAGGTGGAAGAAAAGAAAAGAGAATGCAAAACATATCTGCTCTTTATTTTTAGATTAAACATTGGGATTAAAGTTGCCCAGTTAGGGGCCTTTGAACATGTGGAATAAAATAATTTTCATAATTCTTTAGTGACCCACAAGTGTATTAAAACTTTACACTTAATTTCTTCTGGATGATATTAATGACATATACCATGGTGAACTAACCTAAATATATAACATTAATCATTTTTTTCTTCCTCCCTACCTCTTTGCTCCTTTTCTCCAACTTTTTATTTCTTCTAATATTATATTTTTTAGTGATTTTTCTCCATTGGTCGCACTTAACAAATTCCCTGGAATTCTAGTGAGAACAGATACACTGTATCTTTGGACAGGAGAGGGTATTTCCTTAAACAAAATAGTAATTGTAATAAATGGAACTTCCTTCATTTAACCATTGCTTTTCTATCCAAAATGATATAATTTACGGAAGTTTATGTTGTAATATAAGAAATATTAACTGATCAAAAACCTAATAGAACTTCTGAATGACAAGAAAGTAGTTTGGGTTGAAGCATTTCAAGAGTTTCATGGAAGAAGCGCTTTAACAATTCTTGAAAAGTGAATGAGTTTTGGATCAATAGAGAAATGTATAAATCCTGTCTTACCATTTCATTATGTTAAGATTAAAGAACAACAAATGTCCTATAAAGACTTTTCAGAACACTGTGTATTGTTCCAGTGAGTATTCTGATTTTTGTTCTCAAATATGATCTCTGAGAGAAAATTACTTTGTATATAGTGTTATATCTTTTTCATCACTTGCCTTAAGCTCCTTTAAAGAAATGTAATATGGAAATAGAAATTATTCCTATTCTGCTGCCCTCATAAGTTTATCCATTTCCTTTTCTGTTCAGCTTGTCATGAGCTATATCAAACTAAGGTTTACCTTGAGGTCTGAGGCTACATTTTTAAGAATAACACACTAGATAAGACTGTTTAGTTAAATAATAAAACTATTTTTCTTGCTTTGCCTTGACTCCTGGTGGATTCATATTACTAAAAGAATAATGTCCAGTAAAATAGGGCTTTCTGAGAACACAGAACGTGTTAAGTGTATGACAGACCTATGAGTTGTCTGTTTCAGTGACTTATAAGTTGATTAATTGAAAATACATAGCTTGATTCCCAAGGTCAAAGAAGAGTTCATTACCATTTAAAGTGCAAGCATGTTAAATAGGTTAATAGTCATAAGTGTTGTTGCATGAATCATAACTGTAAGTCTCTGTAGCTGCTATCTTCCGTGGTATCGGACCGCTTAATAAACAACAAGGAATTTCCATAGTGTTAATATAATTTAATGAACATACCCACTTTCTCAGGTTTAAAGAACATGGAAAAATTGAAGATGACATGTATCAGTTAGTATTTAGTAGTCATTTCTCATTTTCTGTTTTAAATTTTATTAAATCTAAAATATCTTTTTAAAAAGCTGTATGCATCAGCTTAATTGAACAGAATACAAAGAAGCTATTTTCTGAAGAAGTTTCAGTTTAATTTCTTTGTTGGTAATTCTTTCTTATTTTTGTTTTTGAATAAGCAATTATATTTTCATTGTTATATATTATCAGTGTAACTATATTCTGCACATATTAAACTACATATATTTTTCAAGTTCACATGGCAAAATCTATTGCAACTCAAGTTACAAAATAAATGAAAATAATAAGGTAAAATATTTTACTACTATTCCAATATCCATTTATCCTCTTCCTACAATTACTTGTACAAGATAAGATGGTGGACTTACATAAACTTAAACTTGAAATTTGTGTTATTAATATTTTATTACCTAAAGGAAAAAAGTTAATGAGTGTCAACTTCCATGCAATGAATATCATATATACATATATATTTCAGTTTTATTTTAAGAAATGACATTTTAATGAGAAGTATAAGTGAATGAGAAAAATTAATCATTAAAATCTGAGATAAAATTCATTTGCAAATTTTTGGGAGCAGGGAATAGGGCAATGAAAAGGTTAGTGTGCTAATAAATTTCTATGTAATGTTTTATGAAAACATCCTCAGACGATTTGGAAAGAGGATATGTAATTTCTGACAAAAGAACTGACACTTCAAAATATCACTCTCAACCAAGAATTCTAGTCATAATGTGCAAAATGTATGGTAAAATTTTGAATGACAGAATGAAAGATAATTTCACAGGTTAATATAGTTACATTAGAACCTTCTGCAAAATATTAAGCAATAGGATTGTGCTGCATTAACTAATGGTCAACTTGTAACACCCAGCTGAACTGAATTAGCATGGTTCTGGGTATGGAAGGCCCATCTGAAGACTGTTGCCTACAGTGTAAAAGGAGAACTAGATGGGTAGATAGTATGTTCTTGATTCTCTTAGGAAAACTTGTTGTGCTTGTTTTTCTGATATGAACTCAGCTGTTCTCATTGCTGCAGGAATTCAGGTCCTTGCTGTCACTGAGGATGGCTGCAGTTCTCTATGGGGAGCTCTGATCCTTAATTTCAGTGCCACTTTCTGGCTCCAAAGCCGATTTCTCAGTCTTCTGGTACAGATCCTTCAGCTGCAGTGGAAACTGGTGCAGATCCTCGATACAGACCTCTATGAGACATTGTCATGGGCTCTAGGTCTTCCGCTGGACTTGTGTGGGACACTGCTGTGGGATCCACACCCTTGGCTGGATTCTTTGGGTCTCTGTTATGTGGAAAGATCTCTTGCACTCTTCTGTAT
>RJWM01042287.1:0-14451 GCA_004363535.1 Dasyprocta punctata | reverse complement strand
GGGTGGGACTCTAGCATTTTTTCTTGAATGCTTCATGCTATTAAGGAAAAGTGTTTCAAACAACAAGAGAGTCCAATTATGCCAAGTCGTGAAAGGTTGGCACTTAAAAAAAAATGTCTTGTTTTTACAGTAATTTAAGGTTTTGTGCCAAGCCATAAATATTTCTAATTTTAGCTCAGATGCCTGATGTCAAACCCGGCGTGGCTCCTGGTCCGTCTGTTGCTGACCTCTCCTCCCCGCACACCCCGGGTGCAGAGCCAGTTCCTCTCGTGGGCTGCCTCTGAGCCCCTGCCCCAGCAGCGCCTCTGACCACTCACAGGTAACGTGAGGCAGCACAGCCAGGCGCCTGTCAACTCTAATGGATTCATCACGATTAATAAGTCAGGCGCCTAATGCACTGCGAGTCGGCACTGGCCGAGACGCGGAGGAAGGATGGCAGTCTCAGCTGACGTGCGAGTTGGGCCCCGCTGAAACGGACCTTTCTGCCAAAGTCAGTGAGAAAAACTGACAGCGCCGGGTGACGAGCCTTCCAGCTCGTGCAGGGCGCTTGGCAGCTCGCATCTTTTTGCAGAACACAGCACGTTTTTTTAAATGCCTCCAAATAATGGTGATCAAAACAATAATAGTAATAGAGCTCCTCAGAGAGAGTGGGGAGAAGCTGGTGCTCTGATTCTCTGCACGGAGCCCACAAAAGCAGACTGGGTGTCAGCAGCAGGGATTTTGAGTCATCTTCAGGGCAGATCGATCCTCAGGAGCCTGCCCGGCAAGCCTCTTAGCTTCTCTGTGAAGTGTAAATGTCCGGAGAGCTGCGCAATGGACCTGTCTTCTCAGGTGACGGTGTACCAGCTGACTGGGACCTGCCCTGGGCATCGGTGCTGATTCCCAGCTCCCAGCACAGCCAGGGCTCACGCTGAATGAGGCCGCTCCCGGCACCAGACCGAGACCAAGCCATGGAAGGCCGCCCTGGGAACACGGAGAAATAGTCCACGAAAATTAAATCACCCAGCTTCCACTGCTACAAAATTAAAATCTCTCCTCCAGGAGAAGGAAGTGTGGGGGTTATTTTATTGTTGTCTTGTGGGATAAACTGAAGACCTAAAGCAAGGAAAAGAGATTTTTAAAAAAAAATAACATCTGGAATTCTTGTTTTCCTTGTTCATAAATCTATGCTATGGTTTTAAATTCAATACTATTTCAAATTCAAATGTTTGTTTAAGCCTTTGAAGTGCTTTAAAAGTTATATATGTTAAAATAGCTTAGGAACTGCTAAACCCAAGGAGAAAGTGTTCTGATCATATTCTGTGAGAACAAGAAGCATGAGGATATGAGAGAAAAGTAGATTCCACGATAACCTTCAGGGTAATCAAAACCAGCGAAATATCAGGATATTCACCGTCTGTTCTAATAATCAAGCAAGCAATAGGCATTGATAAGTGTTTGACTACGGATGTTCTATACCTTGTCACTCTAAAATATTTATGCTCTTTAGAGTTTCTTTAATGTGTAAATGTATGTCTTTCACCAAGTTTGGGAGATTTGGAGCCATTATTTTTCAAATTCTGTGTCATTCTCTTTTCTTTCTGAGACTCTAATCACACTACGACCTGTATCTGAGGGCTTTTAGTTTTGTAGGGGTTCTTTGCTTTCATCTTTTTGCTGTCATTGTTCTTTAGATTGGTTAAATTCTTTAAATCCAAATTTTGTACCAAAATCTTTGCTATCAAGGACAATCTCTTCTACATTTTCTTTACCCATACTTTGCATTCATTCACTCAAAAATGACTGCTGGGGCTGTAGCACGTGGCGGGGTGAAATACAGAAGACAGAAGACACCTCCAACTCTTCCTTTCAGTGTTCACGTGTCAGGGACTTTTTCGTCATGTGAGTGAAGAAAAACGTAGCAGCAGAGCTCCCCCACCCTGCAGGCTCTTTTGGGATGAGAGAAGAACAAGGCGGCTTAAAGACAATGCTCTTCCCATAGGTTCTAAAGCATCAAAACTCGGAGATGCCGAGGCACCCGCTGTGGCACCAGCGAGGCGGAGCGCCCGCTCCCTGACTCTGCTGGGTTCTGCCATGGTCTGGAGTAGCGCGGGACTCCGCTGTTTATCTTGCTGTACTTTGCACAGCTGAAGTGGGTAGAGTTTGTCTCGAGAGCTCTGTTAGGGAAGTGGAAATGAAGAAGCAGTGGTCCGAGCCCGACAGGACAGGTTTGTCGCAGAGGGACCAGACCAGCTGCCCCATGCAGGCCGTGGGGTCTCCTGTGGGGTCACGGGGAGGGGCGCTCAGTGGACGGGTGGTGGCTCCCCGCCAAGAGCAAGGCTTGAGGGAGCGCCGCGGTGGTGGCTGCCCGGGGACGAGGCTTGGGAGCGGCAGTTCCTGTCCACAGCAGGGCTGACGGTGTCACGAGCCCCGGGTCAGCTGCGCCGGGAGGGGTGGTGTAGCGGAGTCTCTGACCCCCTGGACGGTGGTGGTTGAATTTCTTCAAGCTCCACAAGCTATTGCACGCAGGGTGTGCCCACTGGGGCACTCGCCAAAGTCCCAGCCCCTTGATCTCCGAAGCTCTGGGACCCAGGCGTCATGCTTCCTGAGGTTCAGGAAGACGATGTCTAGGACTCCGCAATCAGGGGAGCAGAGCTGGTTTGCTCTGGGGAGTAAGACAGAGCACTAAAGACCTGAGTGTGACAGGATCCTTCCCCCGGGCAGGGCTTGCCCACCGACCACGAAGGCTGCACGCTGCATGGGTGATACTGCAGGCGAACCCGGAGCTCGGGAGCAATGGATGGGCCATTTACTGTGTGGGAGAAGCCTGTGACTAAACGGACGAGCATTTCAGTGGCAGACAGGACATCCCTCCTCCTTGCCATTGTTTTCAACCCAAGTCAGGTGTCTTTAAGAAGAAGCAGATGGATGCTTAGGGTTGAGCTGAGCAGAGATTAGAGACCAGGTGGGTCTCCCAGGCCCCTGGTGTCAGGTGCACACACACGAGTGTGCTCACACTCACATACTGGCGACCAAATAGACACAGGTGCACGCATACGCCGACCCTCCCCCAGGAGCCCGGTTTCAGCGTCAGCATTGAAAATAGACCTTCTTCAGTGAAGAATTCAGTCTGCTCTGAAATCTAAATGTAAACTAAGCTAAAGAATCACTACGTAACTGTTCTGGCCGGGAGGCTGCTGTGCTGCGCGGGCAGACGGTGCCGTGAACATTTCCCAAGTTTACTTAGTGCTGAGTGCTGTGACTTGCAGGTCGGAGCTGGGGATAATCCCGTCTGTGGTCTCCAGTCCTGTGGGGTACTTGGTGCTCTGTGACTAACACACAGGACTTGTCATGTGAGCCCCAGAAAAGGCCGCTGAATCATGCCAGTCTGAGAAGTCAACGCTTCAGTTAACTGGGGGCATTAACTAGGGCAGAAGGACATGGTAGGGAGAAAAGGGTTACGTAGGGAGAAAAGGAGGATAGGGAGAGAACAGGGAGATGGAGGGGGGAGGGGAGAAAGAAAGGAGGAGAGAGAGGGAGGAGAGGGAGAGAGAGAGCGCTGGGAGCTGGGCGGAGGGAGAGGAGGACGGGTGCAGAGGGAGCGGGGAGGAGGGAGGAGAGAGACGGGCTGAGAGGAGGGGGAGGAGGGGGGCCTGAGGGCAGCAGAGAGGAGGCTCGGGGGGCGGCCAGGCAATCCGGCTGAGTCAGCCGTGAGACCGCGCGGCGCTGTACCTGCAGACAGGAGCCCCCGGAAGGCCGGCTTCCCTTGGAGCACAGCCCTGCTGGAGGGACCCAGCGTCTGGATGTGGGACGCACTTATTTGTCCCCAAGGATCGGTCCCCGCTCTCCTTGGATTCTACTCTGCCACTCAGGCGCCTGCTCCAGGGACACTGGCCAGGCCAGCTGCCTCCTTCTCGGAGTCCTGGGGACTCCCAGGGCTGGGACCCTTGCTGCCCCTCGGGGACAGTCGCCAGCACCCTACTTCCTCATGGGTATGGCGTCTCGTTTGCCCTCTAGAGCCTTTCTGCGGCAGATCTCTATCCAAATCGCGCTCTTATTCTCTGAGGCATTACCAGACCCCTCTGGATTTAAACGGCTGCGGTGGGCACCTCAGGCTGCACTGCCCTGAGCTTCTTCTGGCCTGGGGCACCGTGTCTCAGCGCCCCACTGCCGGGGAGGTGCCTGTCCGGCTGGTCTGTGTGGAAAGCTTGACCAGGAGTCACGAGGCAGCAGAAAGCAGCACAGAGCGGCGACACTGGGATCTTCCTTGGCGTCTGGGTTTGGGGCCCGACCTCCCTTACCCGGAGCCCCTTCCACAGACAGCAGTGCCATCCACTCTGACCAATCCAGGAAGGTGGGAGGTGCTAGAAGAGCCAGGCTTAAGCCTTGTTTCAGAGCCTTGATAAAGGGCCAGGGGTTTAGCTCAGAGGCACAAGCGCCTGCCTGGCAAGCATGAGGTCGTCAGTTCGATTCCCAGTACCAAAAAACAAACAAAAAACCCTTGATAGATGGGAAAGCCCTGGAGGGAGGGCTCTCACCGGGGTCTTGAGAAGCAGAGGTCTGAGGTCAGTGTCCTGGCCCTGAGGCAGAGGCCACAGAGCTGTGCAGCTCCTGACTGGGTGTCAGAGGGAGGACCGTATGGTCTGTCCCTGCAGGGCCGCCACACACCGTGTGGAGGAGGAAGCCTTACCTCCCCTACCACGGCTGAGGACCCCCGAGGTGTGAGTCCAGTGGAATCACCTAGGTGGGCGACTTCTCTGGGGCTCGCTGGGAAAAGCAGCCCGATGGACAAGTGGACGCCGTGGTCACCGTCTCCGGGGAAGTCGTGAGTGACGGGGGCAGAGCGGGGGCAGCTGCCTTCAGCGTGGGCTGCAGCCAGACCCCACGGAGCTGACCATTCTTGCCCTCGAGTGCAGGCTGAGTTCCAGAGTTGGAGAGGCTGGGCTCCCTGTCCGGTACCTTGGTGGCCTCTGTGTTTCGGTGAAGCCCAGGAATGACCGCCCAGTTGACCTAGGGAGGTGACCCGTGTGGGACGTTTGCCTACCATAAACAGCCAGGGAAGCAGAGGCACCAGGACACACTGCCACTGGACATTAGGGAAGGACAATGAGCGTGACCTCGGGTCCTTGGAGCTCAGCGCCTTGGCCAGGCCCCCGAGCCACCAGGAGCTTAAGGAGCTGAGGGCGGAAGGCTAAAGCAGCCCCTCTGTGCCTGCGCCCAGGTCAGAGCCCCGGGCTCCCAGGGACCTTGCCTGGGAGCCGCATTGGCAGACGTCGTCTGTCCCGCTCTGGAGAAACGTCTCTTTGAGTCTCGGGTGGAACCTTCAGCTGCCGGCTCGGAGAGCTGGGTCTGGCGGGTACTGTTGAGCGTCGGCGGGTTCACCGTGGACACTGGTACAGGTCCGAGCTCAGGAAGCCACACGAGCACCTTGCACTTCGGTTCCCCAGCACTGAGACAACTGTGTGAAGCGGGGCTTTGGACTCTCCAGCACTTCCTGAAGCACAAGGGCCACGCTCAGCAAGCCCGCGTCTACCTGTGTCCGCTCCACTGCCGCTCGCAACTGCAAAGCGTTGCACATCGCACAGTACTCCCCCAGCCCACGCCCTCCAGCACGTGACAGCCGAGCCACATCCTAGATGTGACAAGGCCAAGGGGTGGATCTGTGCGTTTCCCTCCCTCCACGCCGGTTTCTGGCAATGTGCTCCTCTGTTTGAGTGAGATGTCAAGATTCCAGAGCCAGACCAGGTTCACGGGAAAACGCACTTGCCAGAGGCAGTGAGGAGAGGTTGGGAAGGGAGACGAGGAGTGTGTGTGCTCGCGGCCCGGTCCCCGGGGAAGAAGGCCACAGAAAAGGTGACAGTGGTTTTGTCTTGGAAAAGAAATTCCTTTGTGGATTGAATCCAGGCCCTTCACACTGAGCTATATCCTCAGCCCTTTAAGTTTTACTCTGAGACAGGGTCTTGCTAAGTTTTCCAGGCTGGACTCAAACTTGCTGCCCTTCCGCCTTTGCCTCCGAGAGAGACTGCTGGGATCACAGGTTGCACCACCACATGTGGCCTTTCATTTCGAATTTAAATCACCCTGTCCTGAACTGTTGGAAAGCTGGTCTTTCCCATCTGGATTCCACATCCACAGATTCAACCAATCGCAGATCAATAACGTTTGAAATAGCAGCACATCTGTACTCAGCAGGTACAGAAATTTTCCTTGCCACTTTTCCCTTAAAATAAAGAACAACTATCTACGTAGCAATGGCGTTGCCTTTGCCATCGTAAGTCATCTAGAGATGACCTGCAGTGCGCGGTGGATGTGTGTGGGTGCCGTGCCAGCACAAGGCGTGACACGACGGACTCACTTGTGTATGGAGTTCGGGATCGGAGGGGCTCCTGGAACTGGCGCCCCTTGGGTACCAAAGGATGACTGTGCTCTTGCTTCTGCAGAAGGGAATGTACAGTGCGGGCGACAAGGAGAAAATGACAACAGCAGCTCAAGACATCGCTGTGCGACCCCATCCTGCCTTGCTCGTGCTGTGTGCGGCTGAATGAGCCCACGTGCTCCAAGGCCCGGTTTTCCTGGAATGGCTGTGAGCGATCACTGAGCATGTGCTTAGTTTCTGACTCATATTTGGAGGAGAATTTGTGATCACACATGTTCTATCTTGCTCAGCTTCTATTTGACACAAGCTGGGCAGAATGGTTCAGGAAATAGATTGTCATTGGTCACCTTTCAAAACTACAGACTATAGAAAGGATCGATAAAAGTACAGTGAGATGAGACGGCTCTGAAGGGAGGATGGTGACGCGGTTGTTTCATCCTCTTTTCTTGGGAAGTCACACCTCGGATGACCTCTGACTGAATTTACAAAACTTTCAAGTGCAATAGCCTTGAAAAGTAGGAAAGATTTGGTAAATGTGGTATGATATACAAACCGGTCTAAGTGTTTGGAAGTTTGTGTGCTGTGGTTTTAATTCCATTTCCAGTCATGCCCAGAACCCGTATGTGTGCCCCAGAGCAGCAGGCTGTGAGGACCCACATTCTGTGGGACGCTGTGATTCCCAGCTGGAAAGAACCAGCAGTGCTGATGACACCCTCAGCCATCGCCGACTCCTGGCCAGGGGCTGGATCAGCGGTGGTTGGTCTTTGCTGCAGTCGCCCCTGCGCTCAGGGCGTGTCACCTTCCGGGCTCCTTTGGCGAGGTCTCCTCTCACTCCTGTCTCCCCATCATCACCCCAGCTCAGCAAGTTCTTTTGACATACTTGGTGCCCCGATCTATAGCAGAGCCGGTAGGTTGATCTCACCATTACTCACGTGGCCTCTAGGGAGCCCCTTGGTTTCCCAGGCCCTGCTTCCATAGCTGTAGAACCACAGCCTTGATCCGGGAGATGGCCCAGGTTCTGGGGTCTCTTACACCCTATATGACAAGGGTTTCCATTTGGGACTGAATATGGGTGGTGGCTGGGAAGCCTTGGACTCCACTAAAATCCCATTAGGTGGCACAGGGTGTGTCCATGGCCTGAGTCTGCTGGGCTCCTGTGTGACCCCTCAGCGTGTGTCCACCTGCCTCCCAGCCCGAACTTCCTGCTCGAGGACACGGACCCAGCAGAGGTCGTGCTGGCTGCTCCACTGTGCCCTGGAGGAGAGCAATTTGTTTACCTCCTTGTCTTGAAAAAAAAAATAGGTCTTGAAATCTTTAATTTCTGTGTAATGTTTTCTAGTTTTCTGTATATAGGTCTTGTAAATTTTGTGATGAGATTTATTGCTATTTCATATTTTGATGCTTTTGTAAATATTTGTTTTGTTTTTGTTTTTCGCCATTAAATACACTTGCTTTTCAATAAAAAAAAAATAAAGGAGGACATGAAAAATTCCAACTGTGTTGAGTTGATCCCCAAATTAGTGCACCTTGAATTAAGGGGTCTCTGTGCAGCATTCTCTTCACAGGCATCTGATTTGGAGGGCCCCCCAGGCCCCCACCCTTGCTCTGCCTGTGGATTTCCACGCAGAGAAGTTCCCAGGATGCTACCCTCAATGTTCTTCAGCCAAGGGGGAGAACTTCAGTTAATTACAGTCTACAGAATGGTTATTGATTGTGGCTGCTTTTTAAAAGTGACAAATTAGCTACTAGAGAAAGGCGGTACCTCAGACATAATCAACAGTCAGAGCCTATGAAGAGAGGACCCAGTGCTAAGCAAAAGTCAGTCCTGAAAAGGAGGGTCCTTTCTCACCCAGCACGCAACGGCACATGCAGCAAAAGACGTGCCCCATCTTATAGCCAGCCAATTCGGGCAGATCATGAAAGGTAGAAAAATACAGAAAAATCAGAGGATTATTAAAGATCCCAGGTGCAACCTCAGAAGTGCATCCACGTTGACCACACATTATGCTTTGCCCAGACCCTGGGATTAGATGGGGGGTTAGAGTAATTATCAACAACACACAGGGGTGCGCCATGTTGGATGACAGATCACGTGAACTCCTCCCCAGTGCCCCAGCCTACGGAGTTGTTGCTTGGCTTTTCCACCCTGGCCTCTGCCAAGCTGATTTTCTTCAGGTACCACATGTACCATGCTACCCACTGCCCTGGTTTGTTCTCTCTGAAGCCACCATGCAGTGGCATGCCCATGGGGCAGTGTTGGGAGGCCATGGGGACTGTAAGAAAAGGTTAGGTTTTCAAAACAAGATAATAGGAAATCATAAGAATGGTAGCCATTGTTGATTTCCTGTTATCTTATTTTGAAGTCCTATAATACTTTCATCCTTTTGTTTTGATTCATTTTATTCTGCTCTGTTTTGTTTGATTTTATTGTGTGTGATGGCATGGACAGCTATTGTAAAGAAAATGAGAGGCACTGTGGTAGCCATTGTTGATTCTTTGTTGTCTTGTTTTGAAGTCCTGTATCACTTGCATTGTTCAGTTCTGATTTGTTTTATTCTGTTTTGTTTGGTTTGGTTTTATTCTCTTTAAAATAAAAAAATTTTGAAAAAATAAAAGAAAAGGAAGTTAGGTTGTTAAGAAAGGCCAATGCCAGGTTCATGGGTGGACTTGCTTTGGCTTTGCCTTAGCTTTTGGTGTTGGCGCTGGACCCAGGGCTTGGTACTGGCTAAGGCACAGCTCAACCATTGAGCTACAGTCCCAGCCCCAGGGTGGGTTAATTGTCGCAGGACTAAGTAACTTCTCACTCTTGTGGATCTAGACTAGTTACTCAGGGGATGGGCCATTGTAGAGCAAGCTCACCCCACTGACTTTGTACCCATCACATGCGCCTGCCTGCCCTTCTGCATGTATGATGACAGAGCACAAGGCCTTAAACAGATGCGGCCACTCAAGGTTGGACCTCAGCCCCCAGAAGTGTGAGCTAATTAATCTTCTATCCTTTTGCTTTTCTCTTCTCTTCCCTTTTCTTTTTCTTCCTCTCTTCTCTTTCTTTTCTTCCATCTCTCCTCTTTCATTCATTCACTCATTCATCCAATCATTCATTCATTCTTCCCTGTCTCCTCTCTCTCTTTCTTCTTTCTTTTGGCTTAAAACAACACAAATGTACTACACAAATTATTTAGCTCTGGAAATCGAAAAGCTGAAGCAGGTTATGCCCTTCTAAAATCAAGATGCCAGCAGGACCGCCCTCCTCTCTGGATGCTCTGGGAGTTAAATCATCCCTCTTCCTGCGCTGCTCAGCTCCGCGGTACTGTGTGCGTCCAGGGCTCCCGGCCCCCGCTCCGTCTTTACAGCCCGCTGCACCGCATTTCTCTCCTTTAGAAACTACCCAGCCTCACACATTCTGCTCGAGCTGTGGAACACAGGCCGAGGAGCCACCGTTTCTCAGATCCTGAGAGCTGAGGTGGACACTGGGGCCCCACATCGATCGCGATCACTCAGATACCTACTGAGCACCCACCATGGGCACAGCACTGAATCCCCATGGCCCACAGAGCCTTTCAGCTGCCCCTTGTCAACCCCTCAGGAGACCCTGTGCAGGCACCTCTTCTTCTTCCTTTGCACATTCTGCTGTCCCTTCGGGACCGAGCTCAGCGATATCTCACAGTGCTCATTTATACCCGTGCGGCTCCTCCTACCAAGCTGCCCTTCACTTGTCCCTCACCTTCTGCTCAACCCATCCGCTCCTTCCATGTGAACATTGCTATTATGAAACCGTGTCTCCTCATGTTAGGCTGTAGCCTAAGCTGCTGTCAAGGAAAGATCCCAGACAGAAGAAAATCCTATCTGTCCGAAAGTCACAGCTGAGGGTACGAGCTCTGTACCCCTGTGCAGTGGCTCTGACACTCTTAACATGCAACCTCTGTGTCACATCTAGTTGCAAGAGGGGCCAGCAAATATTTTTAAATTTTTTACCTGAGGGCCATATAATCAGTATTAAATAGTAATGTCAAGAGGTCATCATTTAGGACTAATCTCCGCAGTGGGCCCTGAAGGTCAGGCCAAACAACATTGTCACTCATGTTAAGCTCTGCTCACCAAATGGAAACTAAACTCTTCATCTGGTCCTCCAAGAGGTCAGGAGTAGAGAGATAACAGCCAAATTTCCCAGACAGGGTGGTTGCAGTTGGCATGATAATGATGTTCTCTCTCTGCCTTAATCCTCCCTGCCCTGGCCTTACAAGAAAAGTAATTTTGAAATGACCAGTGAGCTTTCTGATTCTGCTGTTGTTTGACTTTTGCTTTCTCTAACCCTTTTCTGTCTGTAGGATCACACTCTTCTGCTAAGCCCATTAAAACACTTATTCTGTTTTATGGAACAGAGTATTGCCTGATTTTAGAATTTAAAATAAAGCCTATTAAGATCATAACACTAAATTGTTGTATTTTGTCTGACAACCCCAGGAACTCCTTTATTAAGAGATAGAAGAAGTATTGCAGGAAAGTCAAGACTGTTTCACCACAGAAATCTTTCTCCTTCTTTTCATAGAAATGGTCTATACAAAATTGCACACATACACACATAGCTTTTGCTAAAAAAAGAAGCAAAACAAAGCAAAAAATCATTGATGGATACTGCTATTAATTCATTTTTTGCATCTTACTCATGAAAAAGTAGACATTCAATTCTTATTTAAATGCAATTAAAGATTGCATTGTTTAATATATACGCTGAGTTGGGTCAGTCACTGGATTCATTTTGATACAATGCACTAAAATCTGAGGGTGACCCTGAAATCTAACTGGGATTTCTTCCTACATAAACTTGGTAGGTCGTCTGCATTTCTCCCAACAACCCTCCTGCCCCTAAGTACCTTTGATCACTATTTTCCAGCTTCATGATACAGCCTTCAAATACTCTGTACAGAAAGAAGGATTTATAGGTTGTAAAAGGAATTAAGATGCTTTTCACATTCTTAAACAACAAAAGGATCTGAGTCAAGATCAGGTTTTAATTGTAGTCATCATGTGTCTGACACAGCTATTCTTCAGGACACTGGCAACATGATATGTCTGGGCCACATGCGAGCCTCACTTTGATGTGACATTCTTCTTTAATTTGCCTTGGAAGAGCTCTCATATTGGAGCTATGTGCTTGGATCTAGGTCAAAGACTTGAGGCTGTTATCTGGTTGAGGCTTCCAGAGCACTGGGAAGGGAGCAGAGTGAAACAGAGGAGGGTTCGTACTGCTCTGCCCTTGCTGGGGTGGCCCGGGTGGGCTGCTTCAGGTGTGAAGTCCAGCTTTGTCTGTTGGGATCACTGGAGTGGGTGATTAGCAGGAGGGCAGAATGTGAGAGGCGATGCCCCTGCTTCTTTCCACTTCTCCCTTATACCTAGAAGGTGCTGCAGATTTTCACCTTCCCAGCAGTAATCCCTGACAACCTACAGGACAGCACTGGGAGATCCCCTTAGCCAGCGGAGTTCCCTTTGCTGTCAGGACTGATGGTAACTGGACACTATCTGGGTGGTGTGTGTGTGTATCTGGCTTGATGGGGGACCTAAGCCTTTATGCTGCATGGAGCCTAGGATTCTGTTGTTCAACCTTCAATCTCCAGGACTCACCCCAGGGCTCGCTCACCCTTGGTGGCCAGCGTTTCTCTCCAAACACAGCTTTGGGGTCTCCTTGCTTATCCTTGCTAGCCATGACCTTTTGTTACTATGAATTTATTCTTATCTTTCCTACATGCATAAACACTCACCTGCATCACTGTGGCCGTGAGCCGGGGGGCTGGCCGGTCACGAGAGCATGCTGCTGCTTTCCCAGGGGGCACTGTGGGATTGGAGGGGACAAAGGTTCCCGAGGATGGGAACGGAGGCTGAGTCCTCATCTGTTTCTGATTCTCGTGGGTCTTAGAAGGCCAGGCAGGGTCCCCGCCGGAGCTGGGAGAGCCCTGTGAGAACGCCTTGAGGGCCGGCTTTCAAGGTGTCTCTGGGAGGTCTGGGTACTGACAGTCCAATCAAAGTCACCGCATCTTATTGGACATCTGTTTGTCCTCAGAGGGGCTTATTCGACTCTCCCCACTTCAGTCACTGGGAAGCCATCTGATCCTGGCACAGCCAAACGAGAAGGAAGAGTTTAAACAAAGCAGCGGCCGGCACTGGTTCCTGTGGGGGCGCAGTCTGCGTCCGCTCACTGCAGCCCGGGCGCAGAGCCCTCGCCGTCCGATCCACTGCAGCGAGGGCATCTGTGGGTGCCCCCAGCTCACAGGCACACTGAGGCCTCATGAGAGGCCAGGACGGAGGGCGCTTCTGCCCTGGTTCACGCTCCCTGCTGTGAGATACCAAAACGCACTGAGAAGTCGGCATTTCAGCTACTGCCTGCATGCAAACAGACTTAGCTTAGTGAATTTCCCTATGAATGTTGACACATTTTTGTTACTACTGTGTATTGCTTTTTTAACCTCACTTTGCATATTATCAAGCCTTTCCTTTGGAGGCAAACAGAGAGCTTTTCATGGAAGCCTGGACAATACTTTGTCATGTGAACATACCACATTTTCCTTCATTTATCAAACCAAAGGTACACACATTGATGGCAGTGTACGTGGTTTTTTCAGCTACCACGTACATAAATACCTTTATTTAATAGTATGTATTTATATAGAAAAATAGCTACCACGCATGCTCTGTTATGTCATGGATATTATTGCTCGGAATAAGACTAGGTAAAAAGAGGAGCACTAGGTTCGAAGTGCATTTAAAGGGAAGTTGTTAAACAAAAAACACAGTTTAGCTGTAGTGAATTCCAGGAAGCAGTGTCCCTAATGATTTTTCAGGTTGGAGAGTTAGGTGATTTCCAAGGCTGGGGGAAGTGCGCATGCGTAGCTCTGTTTCCCTGTGTGAGTACTTCTTCAGAATGGCTTCTGAGAATTGGCATCACGAGGTTCATAGTCAGCCTCCTGAACAGCAGCCCCAGGTAAGGCTCTCCAACAGAGAAATCTAGAACAAATAACTTCCTTCTCAGTTTCCTCCTGCTTCTATCACTGAAAAATAAAACCTCAAATCTTCAATCCCTAGGACTGCGAAAGCAGCACGTTCAGTTGAACATGTCCTCAAAGACCTCTGAGCCCCGTCTCTCCCGCCGAGGGGCTGCTCACGAGCCATCTCTTTCTTACCCGAATCGCCAGAGAAGAGGAGTGGGAAACTCCAGTTGTGGGGCAGGACAGACTAGGGTAAATCCTATGGCGGCAGCGGGACAGGAACCGGAAGCTCGCAATCCAGCAGCGCGTCCAGGTGAGCGAAGCCTGGTGTCCCAGGCTCTTCCATCTTGGTCCTGATCTATCAAGTGGAGCCAGCGTGAGTGCTCAGAGCCGGCCTCGCTCAAGGGAGAATGGGGTGGTGAGCTCCAGCTGCGCCAGCCCTCCAGACGCCGCGTGTGACAGGGAGGATGGACTCTCTCCCGTATCTGCTCGCCCACGCTTCCCTTCAGAACCCCTGGCTTGAGCTACTGGGCACGTGATTATCCATCTGCAGATTATAGATTTATTTCCTGCCCGGCAGCTTCCTGAGGCCTGGTGGTGAAGCTGATTCGATGAAGTGTGCTCTGAAACGCATCCTGTTAGATATGCCCTCCTGCCTCTTGTGTCTGTGGGACCGTCACTTTCAGGAACTGGAAGGGGGCTTTTGGAATAGGAAAAGCTTTACTTCTCTGTTCTGTTCTTTCCTTTTTCTCAAAAGCCATGATGTCCAGTCTGTTTTACAATTGGTGCTTTAAAAACACATGGAATTTTTATCATTCACCAAAGTGGAACAAGTTGTAAAACTGTTTGCAAGAGACTTGTGCAATGTTACTCAAGGACAGAGTTCTTTGAAAGGTTTTACATCTGTGAAATCACCCAAAATTTTTATAAAATTGTGGGTCTGGATGTAAATTTTTCTAAGGAGAAGATCAGTAAGTTTTGATTCTCAAAGAATTCCTGACCTCCAGAAGATTAACTCTCGAAGTTTTTGCTTAGCTCTCTAAAGAAGATCAGAGTTCACATGTAGCTGCATGGCTGGGCCTAAGCTCACAGGTTAGATTCCTTCCCATAACTGGG
>RJWM01042286.1:0-14451 GCA_004363535.1 Dasyprocta punctata | reverse complement strand
TTCTGAGTCTTTAGTGTTGTGGGCAGATTTCCTACACTTTCTTGTCTAACTCTGGGTGACCATCATAAAACAGTATTATAAATTTTGTCCTGTATGCAATTATACTGCCTGCAACCCCTGACTACAACAACTTCCCTGTTGATGAGATGATTATTTCAGGTATTTTGTTACAGCCACAGAAAGCTGACTAACATACCTCCCAGTAAGCTACCATACTCATGCCCAAATCCTTGTCTTTAGGTCTACTTCTGGTGTGTTCCAACCTTAACCAAGTCAGTTTTCTTGGTTCTGCCTCATCCTTCCCACCATCAGAAGTTTCCTCGACTTTTCTGACCAGCATTAGTGACCTCAGCCTCCACTCAACGAGATGGGTCTCCTGGGCACCTGACGGCAGATGGCTGTGCTGCTGGCACGTGATTTCAGAGGGGTCTGCTGTGCTCGTCCCTCCTGGCCCCTCAGCCAGGGCTGGGGACGGCTGCTGAGGCAGGCGTGCCTCCATCCCGTGGCTGGGGCTGGGGGGTTGTCCTGGAAGTCGTGCAAACATCTCAAGCCCTCGATGCCTCACATTCACGCTCACTGCCTTCACTGGTCACTTTGGTCAACTGTGGTCAACTCCAGAAACAAGACGCTTTCGGATCTGAAGAGCATAGTAAATGCGGCTCCCTCGGGGCCTCCGGATTCCTGGGTTCCCCACAGAGATCCTAGCTCTAATGTTTGGGGAAGGACTTTTGCCTTTCTTCCCTTTAGAGTAAACCATGACCGAAATCACACTTGTATCAGATGCTTTTCTTTCCGTTTTGAGCTTCAGCCACACAACCCAGCCCTACGAGTGAGCCCTAAAACCAATTATTTTTGTGCCAAGTTTCTGGCTCTGTTTATTAGCGTAGTCCCCGCCAAAATGGTCTCCAGTTAAGCCTGAGAAGTGGGCACTTGCCCTCGCCCTGCCAGTGCCTTCTTCCCGCTGCAGGTCTGCGGGTGAGGCGCACACACTCGGGCTGGTGTTCTTCTGTCGTGGCCCTGTGCTTTCCTTTTTCAAGGATCATTTCTGGATCTTCGCTTTAGTTTTCTTTTTTCTTTTCTTTTTCTGATTAAGAGTATTTTTAAGATTATTGGTTTACATGCAGTTGTAAGAAATAACTGACCATTCTCCTATATCATTTGTCCAACTTCCCCAATGGTAATATTTTGCAAAACTATAGTATAGTGTCACAATCAGGATAATGACAGCGACACAGTCTATTGATCTTACGTGTGAAGCTTGTATTTTCTAATCAGTACGTGTTTGCAGTAGATCCTACACTCCTCTCTACAAGGTTATCCCATCAGTTCGGGTGCCTCACATCTTCAGGGTAAAGCACAGCTTTATCACCTCGAGGACCTCATGTTGGCCTCTTTTAATCTTGCTCAACTCTCCACCCCAGCCCCTTTTAGACTCTTTGCTTTCCCTTTCTGAGATCTGGGGATCAAACGTGGCTCACTGCATGTTGGGAAGTGACCCACCTCCAGCTCTTCAGTCTGGTTCCGGTTGCTTGGTGGATCTCAATGTAGGACTCTACCACAATTTATTTATTCACTTACCAATGGATGGGTATTTGGATTTTCTCCCCCAAATTTTAAGTATTACACATAAAACTGCTATAAACATTTCAGGTTCCAGTCTTTTATGAACGTGTTTTTCGTTTCCTTTGGGTAACTGGAGATTCAATCCAGGCCCTTGGCACTGAACTACATCCCCAGCCCTTTTTAAAATTTTTGAAAGACAGAAGTCTTGGTAAGCTGCCCAGGTAGGTGTGAACTTGTGAGCCTCCTGCTTTAGCTCCTAGAGTGCTGGGATGACAGGAGTGCACACCTTGCCTGGCTCCTTTTTTAAAAATCTTTGAGGGGTTGGCTTTGCTATGCATTGACCAAACCCAGGATGCACTGAGCCGTGCGCCCGCTGTGCTCTCTATCTCTCCCCCTCCTTTTTAAAGCATTTTCCTACATAGTCCAGGCTGGCCTTGAACTTGCAAAGACCCCACCTGCATCCTCACTGTGAAAATCCATCTGTTCGTCATATCCTAATGCTACACCCTCATGAAACACTGCCGTGGCCCTGCACCTACCTCTGGGGTGACCTGGTCCCTGATGACCTTTGTGCTGTGACAATGAAGGCAGAAACAGGACAGCGAGGCTGGGGGCCACGTCCTCAGCAAGCTGCCCCACCCTGCCCCTCCCTCCTGCCCCAAGGAGTCTGCATCCCGACCCCCAAACGAGGAACAGAGGCTGCTAAAATGTGGAAAATTAAGAAAATGCAGAACACATCATTAACTCATCTACTCAGGAAGCTGTGGAAACCTTGACTTCTCCTCACATGAGGCACACTATAAATGGAATATATATTTTAATTATTTCCAGTTTAGATATTCCCAGTGCGTGGTCCACAACCTCAAGCGTGCCCTGCAGAATAAAGGGAAGCGGGCCGTGAGGAAAGGAGAAGAAAGCTACAGTTAATGCGGAACAGTCGCGTCACCGGCACATCGCCCCAAGCAAAACTCTTCCTTTTATTTGGCAGAGAAAGCGATGGATTTTCCTGACACAGCCTCTGTCTTCAGATTCTGTTTTCTCATGAGTGTTGACAGGTCCACCCCAAGCCGTCTGCAGCCCTCCCGCGCCCTGGCGGCCTCTGTGGCTGTCGCTCTTTCAAGTTGCTGGGATAACTCCCCAGGCACGGGGCTCCCAGGGGTGCCTGGCCGAGACAGGGACCGATGACACCCTTTACCCTTCACACAGCACTCGCAGCAGCAGTGCGCAGGGCACCACTAGGAACTTCCGCTGCAGGCCCGGTCACTGCAGATGGCCCCGCGCCCTGGCTGCGATTCTCGCTGGCATCTCTGACTTGGTGCCACCGGGCCGAGCTCCCTGAGAGCACCGCGCACACAGCCCTGCAGCTACAGTGCGGGCGGCACACAAGCACAAACACCCGCACAGCACGTGGGCCACGCAGGCCGCCTCCCAGCTGCCTGCCCTCCTCTCCTCGTCCCTGGCAAGAAAAGGAAGACCTTGATTCCATTCCTTTTTTTCCCCCTCTTTTCAAGATAATAAGGATTGAACTCAATGCCTTCATACTGAGCTACTTACAGTTTGTGCCTGGATGTCCCCCAAAGCCTCGTGCAGTCACAGGTGGGCTTCTTCAGAGGAGGCTGGATCTAGAGTGGTGATGCTGGGATTGACTTATGGTGCAACACAAGGCTCAAGAGCACTAGGATTGAGGGTCTGGGTGCTGCCCGCCCTGAGCAGCCTGGGTAAGACTTAACGGACAGAAAGAGCAGTGGTCGTCCCTCACTGCTGTGCTGCCTTCTGCCCACCATGGACTGTTTCTCCTCTGTGATGTTACCCTGGCTTGAAGCCAGCCTATTATGGACTGAAACCTCTACAGACTGTGAGCTAGATAAATCTTTACCCCTTTAACTTTGGGTGTTGGGTGTTTTGTCTCAGGAATGAGAGAAAAGTAACCAACAGAGCTACACCCCCAGCTTTTAAAGATTTTTTAAATTTTGAGACAGGATCTCATTAAGTTGCTAAGATGCCTAGGGTGAGCTTGAATTTGTCATGTAGCTGCCTCAGCCTCCCAAAGGGCTGGGATTACAGGTATGTGCTACCACACTCAAGCGTTGTTTCTTCAGAACTCTTGCAGTTTGTTCTTGTTTTTCTCAAGCTTAATAGCTCTGTCTTCTAAAATTTTATCAGGATTGCTGTTTATTTTGAAGCATTTTGACATCTCTTTTGGGCTCTAGAGTAGATGGGTTGAAGTTAGCATAGGTCTAGCAAAACAAGTGTGAACTTGAAGAAAGATTTTCAATTATATGCTATTTTTATTATATAACAATTTGCAGACAGGTCGTGAAAAGCAGATGGCTTCAGCACACTGCTCGGCGTTCTCCTGAGTTGTAGCTCACACTTGCCACTTTCTGAATGGAAGACCAATGCTTTTCAGGAGAAAAAACTTGCTTCAGAAATAATCATTATAGGGTCAAAGTTATTTTCTGGGAATGCTCTGATTTTATAAAAGTGCTTTACAAGCCTTGGTTTGGCCTAGAGCAGATATTCACTTATTGAAGAACCATTTTCTGGCACCGCGCCTACGTAAGCACGGTGGTGAAAAGCGTCCTGAACCCTAGAGTGCGGGACAGAGGAGAGGGCTGCGGGGTGAACCGCGGGGAACAGCCCCGCCTCGACACCGGACCTGCGCGGCCCACGTCTGCCTGGGGCTTTCGTGGTCTCTCCCGAACCGAGAGCCCAGTGTCCATGGCCGGATCACACAGCCTCGCGCTCCTGCCCAGCGGCTGGACGCCTGCAGCCCTGGCCTCCCGGGACGCTTGGCTGAAGCTAAGGCAGCGGCAGAGACGGACCCAAGCTGTGCGCTCGCGTACGGCTCCCCGTGCGCTGCTGTGTGACCTGCAGGCCGCCGGGGAGGGCTCCCCAGCGGTGGGGCTCCCAGCTCCCAGCTCCCAGCTTTCACCGTCTGAATGAAGACCAGTGCTTCTCAGGAGAGACAAGTGCTTCATAAACCGTAGTTAAAGTACCAGAGCTAGTGTTTAAGCACCTGTGCGTTCTCATCACGTTTCAGGCTCCAGTTTTTGCTGCTTGTGTTAGTTTTACGTAGTTTATGGTTTCTCTGTTGGAAAAGAACTCCATTTGAGTGTGCGTGTGCATGTGTGGTGTGAGCGTGTGTGCAGTGTGCAGGTGTATAATTTGTGTTTGTAAAGCCAAGAGTATTTCTAAATAAGCATTACCAGAACAAGACGGGCCGGCTTCCCGGAGTAGCCGACAGGAACAGCGGGTGGAGGCTGGTGCTCCAGTCTGAGGCTGAGGAAGGGGAAGAGGAGGAGGAAGGGAGAAGAGAGGAGAAGGGAAAAGAATGGGAAAAGGCAAAAAGCAAAGGGAAAAGGAGGAAGGAGGTGGGAGGGGAGGAGAAGGGAGGGAGGGAGGGGTGGGGGAGGGGAAGGGAGGCCAGTGCATCCGGGGGGGCACGGTGACCCACAGGTGTCTGGTGCCCGAGCCCCGTCCCGTGCCCTGGCAGCGTGCATTCCCTTCCACCCCCGCACCTTCTGAGGGAGCCCCGCACGGTCCCCTCACTACCTGGAGATGCTGGCGTCACACAGGGAGGCTGGCTGAGGTCCCCAGCTAACAGCAGCAGTAGCAGCAGCAGCAGAGGGGTGAACTTGGGCCCTTCTCCCTGCTCCCCGTGAGAGTGCCATCCGCCCCCGCAGGGTCCGCCCTCCTCCCCCACCCCAGGACACAGCCCTGGGGCAGTGGTCGGTCTCCAGCACATGGCACTAATGACTCAGCCTCCTTGGACTTGGCCGTTGTCCCGCTCAACCCTCCAGCCTCTGTGTCCGACTCCCCAGACCCCAGGCTGTGGCTGCTTCCTGTGGGCAAGGGTATGGAGAAATGGAAAGCTGTGCCCTGTGACCGGGACACTGAGATGGGCCCAGGCCTGGAACACAAAGATAGATTTATTACATGAGTCACCATTGCTAGTTCCCAAAAGAATTAAAAGGAGCCACTTGAGGCACTACCCTCCAAGACAGCGTTATCCAACCCAGTCAAAGGGTGGGAGCAGCCCAAGGGTCCATGGGCAGACAAATGAATATATAAAATGTGGTACATGGGTGTGGTGGAATATTATTCAGCCATTAAAAAGAGGGGCATACTAACACATGCTAGAAAATAGGTGATAAGTGAAAAAACCAACCACAAGACGACAAGTGCTATACGACTCCATCTAGCGGAGGTCTTAGCCGAGTCAGATTCCGCCCCCCACCCCCACCCAGGGAAGGAGAATGGCAGTGCCCAAAGCAGGGCGATGGGATGAGGATTATTCCCTGGGCACCGAGTTCCAGTGTTGCCGGAGAAAGGCGTCCGGGAGGCGGGTCCTGGCGTCGGACATGAACGCCCTTAATGACAGCCAGCTACACGCTTTAAAACATGAGGGTAGTAGATTTTGCTATGCATGGTTTACACAGCTTTTAAATAAAAGAAAGGAAAAAGATAGACCATGTAAGCTGAAGCACAAGGAGAGAAAAGGCCAAGGGATTCATATCAGCAACACCCGAGGGGAAGGAGCAGGTGCTGACCCGGCCGAGAGGCCGCCTTGCAGTCCTCCCGCGGTCTCCGCAGTGGGGGGCCCGGGCCCCTCCTGCTCACCGTGAAGACCGAGGGAAGCCCCGCAGGAAGCCGCGGGCAGCCAGGAGAGGCCGCATCACGCTGCGATGGTGGCCTCAGGCGCCTCCCCCGGCTCCCGGCGGGTCGCACCGGCCAAGCATCCGAAAGGAGCTGGGGGTGCTGCAGGTTCACTCCGTAAACCTCGGGGTTTGCGGGCCACCTGCCCTCGCGGCAGGGCCTCCCGGTCCCGCTCCACACCCTCCTGGTGGGCAGCGACGCCTGAGCACCTTTCCCGGACTTGCTGGCCGTTAGATACGCCCCTGTGAGATGGGTCCTCTACCGTCCCCCACCCGACGTTTAGGCTGCTTCGCCCCTGTTTAGAACCCGATCCACAGGGTCTCATTTATTATAAAGAGTTGAGCCAAGAGGTATCAACATCTCAAATTCCCTGCTTAAAAAGGGAAATAAAGATTTTATATGTTAATAGAGACAAAATTACCATAATTTAGCCCTAATGTTAAAAAAATGAAAAATGCACCTTTAAAATTTAAAAGTTGACTTGCTAATGTAAAAATCATCTTCTTACCTGCACTGGGTGAAGGAGGAAATCGATATTTCAAAGTCAAATGTTTTGAAAATAATGACTCAAGTTTTTAAAAATATCTGTGACAAAGTCAGTACTATACTCATACAAAAAATTCTCTTTTACTCAGAAAAGAAGGAGAAGAAGAAGAAGAAGAAGAAGAAGAAGAAGAAGAAGAAGAAGAAGAAGAAGAAGAAGAAGAAGAGAAAGAAAGAAAGAAAAAAGAAACAAAAGAAGAAATAATGGAAGGAAAAAATGAAAGAATTAGTAAATACAATAAGAAAGATGAATGTGAAATCAGGAAAGCAATAGCTAACCTGCTCTGATCTATAAAGCGTGCAGCCACTGTGAGATTCAGACAGCTGTCCGAGCTCACCTTGAAATCAGAGAAAGCCCTGGGGACGCTGCCTTGGTTCACAGGAGGGGAAAGAGCCTCCTGGCTTCACCTGCTCTCTTTTGAAAACATTCTTTCCAGTTTTACCAAGGTGTTATTGGCAAGGAAAAGCTGCGCACCTGAGGGCGCACAGTCTGATTCCTGTGTGTGTGTGCGTGCGCGTGCGACCATGGACTTCACACTGAGCTACCTCCCAGCGTTTTTCTAACTTTTTATTGCGAGACCAGGTTTAGCTAACTCCTAAATTGCTCAGGCTGGATTTGAACTGGGGTACCTCAGTCCTCCAGAGTGCTAAGATTACAGGCAATGCCACGTTTTGATCTATCTCTGTCTTGTGGAATTCTCTCCTGGTCCCACTAATTAGCACATCACCTTACACATCACCTTATATAGCTACCCTTTTTGTGTGTGGTAAGGACACTTGATGTCTACTCTCTTAGCAAGCTCCCAGCACCCAATCCACTGTGATTAGTCATTGTGCCACAGGTTAGGTCCCTGGTACAGTGGTAGCTCAGTTCACAGACTTAATTTGTTCCATGATTTTGGAAAAGATGGCTGCATTCATGTTTCTGTGGGAAAGACAGCCACGGTCATGTCTGTGACCCAAGGCAGAAACTGCAAACGAAAACAGCATTTTGCCAAATGCTTCTTCCTTTCCAATGCAAGTGTCTCTTATTTCTTTTCTTGCTTATTTGTTCTAGCTAGGCCTCCAGTACTGTGTTGAATGGAAGTGGGAAGAGGGGCCATCTCTGTCTTGGTCTTTGTGTTAGATGAAAAGCTTCTTTGCTGAACACGGTGCCGTCTGTGGGCTTGTCATATATGGCCTTTATTGTGTGGTACTACATTTCTGCTGTGTTTAATTTGTTGAGTTTTATCTACTTTCAGTTCATGGTCACTGGCTTACTTTGTTTCCAGGCCTGGGAGCATAGAGTGGAGCCCATGGCACCCAGGAAGGAGAAGGGGAGACACAGAGGCTGAAACAAAATTTGCTCCCCAGAGGCTCACCCTTTGTGGCCTGTTTCCTCTAGTTCATCTCTGTCTCCCAAAGTTCTCATCAACTCTCAACAGTCCAGTAACCTATGAGTCCATCCATGCATTCACTCCTTGATGAGGCTACACCTTCCTGATCAAGTTCCGTCTTGAGAGCACCACCTCCATACTTCAACACATGAGCATTTGGGGAATGTTCATATCCAAACTGTAACGTGTACTAAAGACTTAAATGTAAAACATGAAACTACAAAACTACTAGAAGAAAACGAATACTTCAGGACCTTGGAGTGAGCAAGGACTTTCCGGGACCAGATCCCCAAAAGCACAGAAAACAAAAACAAAAATAGACAACTGGGATTACACCAAATTAAAAAGCTCCTGCATAGCAAAGAATTCTATCAGTAGAATGAAGAGACAACCTAAGGATGGAGAAAATATTGCCAAAATATGCATCTGACAAGAAATTAATATCCAGATAAGGAATTTGTAAAAAATCCAATAGCACTAAACCCAAATAACCTGATTTTTACGATGGGAAATAACCTAAACAGACATTTCTCCAAAGAAGGCATACAACTTGTTAAAAAGCATATGAAAAATTGTCAGTGTCACTAATCACCAAGGAAATGCAAATCAAAACTGTACTATCACCTCACCTTGGTAAGACTGGCTATTATCAAAAAAGCAACAATAACAAATGCTGCTAACAATGTAGAGAAATGGTAACACTTGCACACTGTGGGTGGAAACATAGATTAGTAGAGCTTGTATGGAAAACTGTATGGAGGTTCCTCAGAAAATTAAAAACAGAGGTACTACCTGATCCAGGCATCTGACTACTGGTTGTGTATCCAAAGAAAAGCAACCTGATGTGTTGAAGATGCATCTGTATATTGCAGTATTATTCATAACAGCAGAGAACTGGACAAACATAAATGTCTATCAATTAATGAATGGGTACAGAAAATGAAGTATATATACAGGACGGGATACCATTCCTCCATAAAATGTAATCAGACTCTGTCATTTGTGACAATGTGAATGGTATTGGAGGTCATTATGCTAAGTGTAATAATCCAAGCACAGAAAGACAAGTACTGCATGATCTCACCCCTAAGTACAACATAACAAATCCAGTCTCATAGAAGTTCAGAGTGGAACCAGGATACCAGTGACCGAGGAAAAGGAAGAAGGAGGGGTAGGGAAGGACAATCAGGAACTGCTAAGCTGTAGTCAGACAAGAGTAAGAAATTCTGGCGTGTGACTGCATGGTAGGGTGGCTATAGATAGCAGTAACACACTGCATATTTCAAAACGCTGAAAGAAAGGATTTAGTCTATTTTCACTGTTAAGAAATAATAAATATTTGTGAAAATGCATGTTTACCTTGATATAAACTTTACATCAAAGCATCATATGGTACCTCATAAATATGTACAATTTTTATGTTTGTATGTATTCATTTAAAAGTAAATTCAAAATAAAAAAAGAAATTAGGATATTAAGCACTTCCAATACTATTATATCGCTGTCCTTTTGCCCCTTGCAATCATTACTGTTCGCTTTAAATGCTCAGTACGCTGGTGCTGCATGTGGGTGTGCTTACAATTGTCACATCCTCTTGAATAACTGATCTCTTTATCATTATAGAATCACTTTCTTGCTTTTTTTATATAGTGTTTGATTTGAAGTCCATTTTGTTTTAAATAAATGTGGTCATTCTTTCTCTTTGCTGGGTTCCATTAACCTGGAATATCTTTCCAACCCTTTCACACCCAGTCCATGTGTTTTCCTTAGAAACCATTATGGTTTGTGCCTAGATGTTCCCTCAAAGCCTCATGCAATCATAGGGTTTTTTAGGATGTGGCTGAATCTAGAGTGTGTGATTGATTCCTAGTGCAATGTTGGGATTAAGAGGGCTGGGATTAAGGGTGGGTGATTGCCAGACCACTCCACTGATTGGATTGGCACACCCTAATCCCAGTAGACTGCATACAGTATAGGGACAGAAAGCACCCTCTCTCTCTCTCTCTCTCTTTCTCCCCCTCCCCCCTCTCTCATTTCTTTTGATGTCCTCTCCATAGTTGCTTTTGCTATCCTCTCCTGCAATGAACTGTTGCCCCTCTGCCATGGGCCATCCTGCCTTGGAGCCAGCTGATTATGGACTGAAACCTCCACAAACTGTGAGCTAAATAAACCTTTCCTCACTTAACCTTGGGATTTTTTTTTCCTCTCTTGCTGTATTCTTTTGTGATTGGAAGGTTTTCTGTTGTAGCATGCATTGATTTCTTTCTTATACCTTTTGTGTACCTACTATTGCTTTACCAAGAGGCTTATATAAAACATAATACAGTCATACTATCTATTTTAAACTGTCAGTAACTTCATTTCCAATGCATATCAAAGCTCTAAACTTCTATTTCTGTCCCCCATTCACGTGCATACTTTGGTGTTGCTATTTAGTTCTTTTTATATTGTGTATCCATTAGCAAATAACATAGATGTAGTAATTTCAGTACTTGTCTTTTAACCTTTATACTAATGCTTTGAATGATGTGCACACCATTATTACAATACTATGGATCCAAGTACATATTTACATTCTGCCAAGTAGTTTTGTAGTTTCATATATCTATTGATTCAGATTAAATAATTTAAATTAGGTTTCATGTAAGGCATGTCTAGTAGTGATTAGCTCTCTGAGTTTTGTTTGTCTGAGAAAGTCTTAAACTCATTTATAAAGGATAGGTTTTCTGGGCAAAGTATTCTTAGTAGGCAGACTTTTGCTTTCTAACATTTTGAATATATCATCTCATTCTCCAATGACTTGCAAGGCTTCAGGTGAGAAATTTGCTGTTAACTTTCATCAGGTTTCCATGTGTATAATTATTTTCTTTTATTATTTTCAAAATCTTCTCCTTGCCTCTGATATTTTGATTATCTTGGTAAAGTCAACTTTGGGTTGAGCATGTTAAAAGGTTTACTTGAGATTCATGTACCTGAATATGCATATCTTTCACCAAATTTGGAAGTTTACAGCCATTATTTATTCCCAAAAACTTGTCTATTTTTCTTTCTCTTTTCCTTCTGAAAATCTTACAATATAAATGTTAGTTTGAGTGACTGTATCTGACAGATATGAGAAATATTTTTTTCAATTCATTTTCTTTCTTTTCTTCTGCCTGAATAACTCAAAATACCAGTCTTGAGGTTCACATCTTCTTTCTGATGTCTGATTCAGCCTTTTCTTGAAGCTTTCCATTGCAGTTTTTAGTTCTGTCCTTGCATTCTTCGGCTCCAAAGTTTCCATTTATCTATTTTTGTTTGTTTTCTATGCTTAGCTGTGTCTATTGCTTTGTTTTTGTTTTGTTTTCCTGATTTTGTTAAATAGTTTGCCTGTGTTCTACTGTAGCTCGGTCAGTTTCCTTGAAACCATTATTTTCAATTTTTTCCTCAGGCAATTCACATATCTTCCATTTTTTGGTGTTCGTGACTGGTGGGCCATTGTAATCCTTTGGTGGTCTCATGTACAGTGATTTTTCATCAGCTTTGTAGCCTTGGGTGTGTATCTATATATTTGAAGATGCAGTCTCTTCTTCCAGGCCTTAAAAGGACTGGTTTCTTTAAAGAAAGACCTTCACCTGTGAGGGTGAGGAGCACATGGCAATGCAATGTGATGTCTAGTTTAGTGGCACAGGTACTAAGTGCAAGATGTAGAGTGGCTTCCGGACAGGAGTAGGACCTCAGGTCAGAGGACAGCCCTTCTTGGCAAGAGCTGCAGATCCGCAACGGCTTGAGAGCTGTTAGGTTCCTCAGCGGTACTTCTGGCCCAGAAGATCAGGCGGGCAGCAATGGGATCAGGGATGGCAGCAGGAACAGGTTTGCTGAAGGGCCCAGCCACAGGTGTATCACAGTAGTGTGGGCTGAGGGCAGGTCATACGTGTGTGCACAGTTGCAAGGACTGCATGCTCAGTCACAAGGACTGCATGCTCAGCTACAAGAGACAGCTGCAGATGTCACATGGGGTGGAGACTACTGCTGCATGCATGTGGCAGCTGCAGGGCCTCCTCTGGGGCACCCATCAGGGTCTCCAGTCCCCTTTCTGCTCCTTGTACCTTGAACTTGTTGCTATGTTGAAAGGCCAAAAGAACCTCGAAGAATTCATGATGAAAGGCAAGAAGTAAAGAAAAGAGAACTGGCAGTTCTACCTCTTGATTTCTTACTTTATAACAAAAAATGCTACTGTAGTCATATGAAAGCCTTCCTAACTGACAAGAATAAGGATACCTTTAGAACTGAAGACCATTAACAATTGCATTCAAGTACAGTGGGAACTTATGCTCAGGTTATTTCAAATAAACAGTGGTCAAAGAGGCCAAATTAATTGCCATCAGAGAAAACAATAAAAATAGTCTTACTTTGTTTTTTAAAGCCAAACATAATCTAAAGTATCAGCCTGGAATTCTGCCCAGAAAATTTAACCAAAAGAAAGTTAGTAAATGCTAGTTTCTCCTGCAATGCTTCACCAGATTTTAGGAAGAATTATCTGCATTAGTATCCACTTTTTAAAAAGAAATTATAACAGCTGGCCAAATATTGAAGAAGTCAGTGGGGAGAATTCTATTGGCTTATTGTGCATTTAGAGTCTTTGTTAACCACAAAGATGAATTTGGATTGACCACAAAAATAAATTAGTATTTCCCCAAAGTGAAACCAGTAAAGAAATAATATTTTTGTTGTTATACTTATAGTTTTGAAACAAAGGTATGCATTTTTGTTTTTCTTTTCCAGTTTCCCCAAGAATAATCTTCAATCCTTCTAAAATGACCCATGTAACTACTTTTCAGAAGCAGTTAAGATAAAATGAGAAATACATGTTTCTTATATTCTTGCCAAAAGTTGCTAGAAAAATATCTGGATCCGATGCCTTTGGGAATGACACATCATGGACTACTATTTCAAGTTTTATTCCTTTTTATGGTTATAAATTTTCTTCCTAGTCTTGCTCTAAACCAATTTTAGTATGTACAGAAAGTTATCCATTTTGTGAGGTCTCGGCTTATTGGTATAAAGTCTTTTATAACAGCAGTCAACGCATAGCACGTATTTAAAACTACGTCTGTGAAGGTTTGCGCCTTGTCCTCGCTCCTGGTGTTGCTCATTTCCGTGCTCCTTCATTCACATTATCCTCCTCCACTCAAGCTCTCTTGTGCCATCAACAACTGGTCAGTTTTACAGTTCTCTCAAATAGTGCTTAGCCTTACCAATCGACTCCGCTGTTTGCTTACTGACTTGCTATTTAGTTTTATTTTTTATTGCCTTTTCTCTAGTTGTTATAGATTTTTGAGTCATTTCTTTTCCAGCCTTTCACATTTGAAATACTAACCTATCCAAAAATGTGTCCTTTAAGTACAGCACAAGGGAGTACAAGCTATTCATTTTCATACAGGGTAATTTTTGTTTTAAATATCCTATAACAATATTTTAAATGTTCTCTTTAATCTTTTATTTCAGAAAGCCACCTTACAATTTCTAGAAGATGCTTTTGCTTTTATTTGTTGTATTCTTTTTGTATTTTGTTGCCAATGTTCTCTTCCCAATACTCGAAGCTAACATGAGAAATATCCCAGTGTAAGAATAAGGAAAACACTACGAAAACTCAAATTGAAGTATATAATATAAATTTCTGATCACTATGCCACAAAACTGTCAAAATCACTGGAACAATAAAGATCTAGAAACTGTGACAGTCCAGGGGGGAATAAGGACACATGACAACTAAAAGCAGTTGGTTATTCTATTAGTGAGTTTCTCATTGCTCGATACAATACTCCCCATGCACCATTTAAAGGGGGAAAGGTTTATATTAGCTCATGGTTTGGGGGATTCAGTCCAAGGTTGGTTCCAATGGAGGAACATTAAGGCATGGTGGAGCAAATGGGCATGGTGGAGCCCATTAGTTCATAGCAGCCAGGAAACAGAAATGGCACAGCACAAGATTGGAAAGACATAGTAACCAAGGCCACGGCTCCATGGTCCACCCAAACACACCCAGGAACGTGCTCTACTAATCTACTGGGCATTTCTTAATCCAGTGAGGTTGTCATATCAGGATGAAGGATTACAAGTATCTTAGGTAGAATGCTGGGGCAGGAAAGCACATTAGGAGAAAACTAGTAAAATCTGGATGAAATGTGGAGTTTAGTTAGCAGTAATATATCATGTTCTCCCCTTAGTTGTGACAAACATACCATGGTAATGTAAGATTTTAACAATAAAAAGACTGAATGATCATCATAAAAGAACTCTGCTATCTTTGCAACTCTTCTATAAATCT
>RJWM01042285.1:0-14454 GCA_004363535.1 Dasyprocta punctata | reverse complement strand
GGGGCAGGGGCTGGGGCAGGGGCAGGGACTGGTGGCACTTCTGCCATGTCCTGCTCATGTCCATGTCCCCTCCAGGGGGAGGCACAGCCCCCCATAGTGCCACCAGAGAGGGCAGTGCTGGCTCACAGCGTGGCCAAGTCCCAGCCTGCCTCTCGGGAAGTTCCCTTGGGCCAGTCACACTCCGCTGCGCCCCCAGCCCCAGAAGCAGGCGCAAGGCGCACAGCGAGGGAAGTCTCCAGGCCAGCTCACCCTCGGCCGGCTTCCAACAGCACCTGATTCTGCCTCGCATGGAAGTGACCTCCCTCATTTCCCCCAAAAGACAGGAGGTTCAGAGCAGTTGCCACAGGGCCGTCCAAGAAAGGAGTGCAGGCCACTTCCAAGCCAGAGTTGAGAGTGGCCCAGATGACACAAACCGAAGTCCCTGGCCTTTCCAGGGAACCCTGTAGGGAGACAGAGGCTCACACGCTGACCAGTGAGACTTAAGCGCAGTTGGACTGGGCATGGCCAGCACCCTGGCGTCTCTCAGAGATGCGGTTCTTTCCGGTTAGTGTCCTTGACGGACCACTGGAACCTGGCCTCCTTGGGGCCCTCACTTGGGATAACTGCACTTGCGATTGGGAAGCAGTCAGATTCTTCCCACTTTTTTCCACGGGACACATTGCACCCCCTTGCCCTACCCCTGTGTCCCACCCACGTCACTCGACTGTGTGCCAAGTAGCTACATAAGAGACATGGAATCCTTTGACGTTAGTAAGACCTGCACCAGAGCGGGAGAGCCTCACAGCTGATCTTCAGATTTCACCATGACCGCTCTTGGGCCCAGCCCAGTTGATTGTGATGTTCCTCGTTCAGCAAGCCAGGGGCTCTGCTTCCCAGGCACAGCTGTCCTGTCCTGGCCCCCCACCATCTGTCCTACAGTCGGATGCCACCTCGAGTTCCCTCAAATGCTGCCCGCATCTCATTGCTTAGGAACCTGCAGGCATCTGGACTAATAAGATTCTCAAAACTAGGGGACAGGATGTAGGATTGCTGGCTTTATCCTGCCCAGCAAGGACATTCCCTTTGAAAAGCCAGTTACCATCTGTCATCGGCATTGCCATGTTTTCTTCATTCTTCATTTATGAATGAAAACATTCAGCACCGAAACAAAGACATAGTTTTATAACATGGAGAAGTGGAGGTCTTTTATGTTGACTTGGTTGACCTTAGTGAAAACCTGTTTAAATTTGTCATCTTTTTCTCATTTTATTTCATCTCAGACCAGCATGCAAGAACTACTAGATTTATGCATCAGACACGGACGGCTCTGGCTTTGGAGGTTCTGGGTTGTGGGTCTTTCTGTAGTGTACCCCAGCCTCCTCCCTTCGTCCTTTCTGCCCTTCGCAGGGCCTGGAGTCCCACTTGCCGCCTCCGGAACCCCACACGGTCCCTTCCCTCCACAAGCCCGCCGCAGAGGGGCGACCTCTCCGGTTGTCTCGGCCCCACCCCGCCTTGTCTCTCCCTGGGCGCCTGACGCAGCGCCGCAGCCCCGCTCACCCACTCTGCTCTCTGGTTCTGTGTGTTGCCTCTGCTGTCCCTCTCTGCCGTGCCGCACCAGGCTGGCCAGCAGCCAGCTGCTGTGCTGGGACGAACGACACCCAAGGCCGTGGGGCCTGAGAACACTGTGCCCACTTTACAGTCTCCGTTTGAGATTGGGCTTCTTTTATCCCTCGAGAAAATTCCACATTTCTGTAAGAATGATAGTGTTTTTTTTTTTTTTTCCAAATCCATTTCAAGGATAAAAAGAAAAAAAACTACAACAAAATTTCAAAACGCGTCAGTCAGGGGGCAACAGTGGTACACACATTGCACATTGTCATCCCCAGATCAAAGGATGATAGTGTTGTAGCACAGTGGGTTTCATTTACAATACTGTCTGTGCTTCCATTTTGAGCGACATATGACAGACATTTTTAAACTAAAGAGAATTTAAGAGATTTTAAATTATGTTGTAATTTGAGAATATTCCATTTGACTTAATCTTTTTAATTTCCCACATAGTTTTTTAGCATCTGCCAGGTGCTGGGGATAAAGAGAAGACGAGGACTGACCGAGTCGCTCTGAACACTGTCTGCGAACGTGGTCGTTCCAACTAAGTTCTCTTCTGTACAAAATGGGAATTGGACATTTTCTGTTAGAAAATAGAAATGCTGAAAACAAATTAGAAATTCGTCACCCCTTGAAATGCTCCCCCGTGGGGTAAAGGAAGTCGGCCTGTGTGGCAGATGAGGCAGCACCCGGGAGACACAGCGGGCTTTTCTTACCTACTTGTGGGCATTGAGCTGGCAGTCGCTAACTGAGAAGATTGGCTGAGAATAATGGAGGCTGCGCGTGTGAGTGGGGCTTCCCCTGCCTTCTCCCCTCCAGGGCAGGGCTCTTTCTGTCTGGCAGGCCTGCCCTGGCACTCAGGGTCCCCTGATTGTCCCTCGATTTGCCGTACTTGCTGTGTTCCAGCCCCGAGACACGCACTGCTGGCGGGTCGGATGTCTTTGCCATGCTCTCTGCGTGTCTGTTTGGAAAGGGGCTTCTCTGGAGACTGGTCTTGCTGTGTTTGCTCCCTACGCGGTGCTGGCTTCCCTTCCAGCCAGGCTGTTTCCAGTGAGGTCTCTTGGGCTGTGCTAATGATGGGGGCACGGTTCCTACCATGGAGAGTCAGAGAGCCCTGCCATCTCTGCGGCCCTGTGAGGGCGGGCGCACTCGGGCAGTTCCGGTGGGTGAGGCGCGATCCGCATAGAAACGGGAGCACACACACGGCTCTTCCTACAGCCGGAGGGGACCTGTGGAACACTGGGGCACTCCCGGGCGCCGTCCACGGCAGCTCTGCACCTAGCAGGGCTGTCAGGCACCGCCGGCCGGCAGTGGAAGAGGCTGTTGCACACCAGGACAGAGCTCACACGCAGGCCTGACGCACCATCATGCCTGTCTGCCCAGCCTCCACCTCTGTCCCAAGGCCATGTGACGCTGACTTCTGTGCCTCCGTTTCCCCATTGCAACAGTGGAGATCGGAGCAATACCTGTGTTAAGAGGTGTTCTATGGTATCCTCGAAAACCACTGAGCAAGGCCAACCCTGTTTGTCTCCAGAGGCTGCCTCCTGACAGAACGTGGGAGGGGATGGTGCAGGGCTGGATGGAGGGGAGGGCAGAGGTGGAGGCGCAGGTCAGTGTGGCGCTGCCTCCTGCTGGTCCTTGCGGCACAGGGCGCAGTCCGACTCTCTGGGTGAGAACAGGGAACCCAGGAAGTACGATGGGATCGGGTTGGGGCACACGAGTTCACGAGCAGGAGTAAAGTTCAGGAGCAGGGACAGGAAGGGGTAACGTCCTGCACACCCCGCTCTGAGTATGAAGAGTATGGTGTGTGGAGTGCGTTCCTAATGTTCTTGCAGACAGGCTGCTCGTGCTGTTTGTGGTTGTGAATAACACTGCTATTAATAATATTAGGCATAGCCGGGCGTGGTGGCGCACACCTTTAATCCCAGCGCTCGGGAGGCTGAGGTAGGAGAAGCGTTGTGAGTTTGAGGCCGTTGTGCTGGGCTACAACGCAAGCACAAGGCCGACCTGAGCTGCATAGTGTGACCCTGCCTCAAAAAAACTAGGGCTGGGAGTTTGGCTCAGCAGTCTAAGCGCCTGTCTGGCAGGCGCGAGGCTGTGAGTTCAATCCCCGGTGCCGGAAAAAAAAAAAAAATGTTAGGCATGAAGTTACAGCTGTTTTGAGGGCCAGGGGTATAGCTCAGCAGCACAGTGCCTTCCTGATAAGTGTGAAGTCATGAGTTCAATTCCCAGTATTTTGAGTTTTTTCCTTAGTAATACAGTTGTAAAATTATGGCATTAAAGGAAATTAGCTTTTTTACTTTTTAAAACTAACTTGTATTTTTTTTAATAAAAGTAATGAATGCTTGCTTTATAAAAAATTCCAGACTTAACAAGCAAACAAAAACCAGCCATAATAAAATAGCCTGTCACGTAGTAATGACTCTTCAGGGTATCCTAAAGCAGTGTATCCTCTTCGGTGTATCTGGAAGCGTCTGGCTTTCAGAGTGTTCTCCAGAAAGGCAAGGCAAAAAGTGAGGCTTTCCCAGCGCCGTCCATGCTTCTCACCGAGTGGCCTCCGCTGCGGCACTGCAGCGCGCTGGGAGTGGCAGCTCCGCCTGTTGGGAGTTGTGTGTTGTCCCCGCCGTGCCGTCTCCCTTTGCTGCGTCATGAAGGGGCAGCTCCCACACCCTGACCCTGGGGTCACCTAGTAGCTTGCGTGTCAAAGCCCCAGCTACGCCCCGCCTGAATCGCCTTTTCCCTGCGTCACCTGCAGTAAAACGCCCCCTTTTTAGGTCACAGATCCACAAGCCACCCACAGTCATATGGTCACCACCAGAGTCCAGTGTGGAACTGCCCCGTTGACCCAGAAACGTCCTCTGTGCCACCACCCCATGTTCTGCCTGTAGTTTTGGCTTCTCCAGAAAGTCGTACACATGGGACTCTCTTGCATGGCAGCATTTAAGCCCAACTTCTTCCACTCAGCATGAAAATGCACCTGGGGTCCTTCCGTGACGCTGCAGGATCCACGCTGGTTCCCGTTGTTGCCGAGTTGGGCTCCATCGCATACATGTGCGCTGTGTGTGCCGTTTACCAGCTGAAGGACCCTGGAGCCGTTTCATGGGTGAACCATGAATAGTGCCACGTCTGCCTCTAGGAGTCTCTGTGACCATTTTCATTTCGCTCGGGTAAATAGCCAGGAGCAGGGGTCTCAGGTCTTTTGATGCTGTCTGCATATTTCATTGGTGAAGTATCTGTTCATAACTTTTGCTCATTTTTAAATTGGGCTGTATGTTTTGTTATTATTGAGTTTTGAAAGTTATTTTTACATTTTGACACAAATCCTTTAGTAGACTGCAAGTATTTTCTCCCTATCTTGAGATTGTCTTTTTATTCTCTTGCATCTTTATAAGATGTCTTACATCTTTATTCTCTCTGGCTTGTCTTTTCATCCTGTTTTGAGAAACAAGTGTTTTCGTAGTGCCAGTGTACCTGTACTCCTAGCTAATCAGGAGGCTGAGGCAGGAGGATCTCAAATTTGAGACCAGCGGTGGCAATTTAGGAAGACCACCTCAAAATAAAATAAAAACAACTGGGCTGTAGCTCAGTGGTAGACCTTTTGCCTCGTTTGCACAAAACCATGGGTTCAGTCCCCAGGAATGCTGGAAAAGAAAAAGAAACAAGGTTTTGATCTTGATGAGGTTCATTTTATTCAATTTTTCCTTTATGCATTGTGTTTTCCGTATCCTAAGACCTATTTGACTAACCCAGGATCACAAAAGCTTTGTGTCTTCTGGAGGTTTGGTAGTTGTAGGATTTCCTTTCCACTCTAAACGTACACTTCTCAGGCCTAGAAGTCTCTTGGGGAAAGCGTTTCCAACGGCAGAGTGAGGCGCACCAGAGCACCTTCGGAGGGGCGTGGCGGTGTGTGCCCTGGAAGTTACCCAGGAGCGGCTCCTACGCAAATCTTCTCTGGCTGCACACTTGGAATAAAGCTAAAAATCGTATCTTTTGAAAAGAGTGCTCAAGGTGATAAGAAAAAACCTCTGTGCTTTCTAGATCAACCCTCTGGACTGCGACCCAAAGCCAGAGCGGAAAGTGGTGTGGGTCTCGGTCCCTGCAGGTTACACGCTGCCGCAGGCCCCGGGGCAGCGACTGCCTCCTCTCAGTCTCATCTCATCGCCCAGGGGCTTTGGGAATCACAGTCAGCAAGCAGCGGCTTGCCCGTTACCCCTGCCGTGGGACTCGAGCTCTCTTGCGGGAAGAAACCCTGCAGTGGGACGAGGCGAGGGACTGCTCCCTGGGAAGGATGTGCCGCTGATGTGTGATAGGAATCTGAGACGTGACCGGCCCGGTCAAGCTGAGTAGCGGCCTGCCCTCTTCATCCATGGGAAAACGCACCCTGAGAATGTGTCCAGGAAACAACACTGACGAGGCGCTGCGTCCACCACTGTGAGACACAGCCTGTTCTCAGGAAACGGGGTCCAGACTGCGAGCTTGCTGGGCCAGCAAGGTGGAGGATGGTTTCATTCGGAATGAGCAGGCCACTAGGGCGACTGCGTCTCCGTGCCGGTGCGGTGCTTTCAGGGACCTGCCCTGCGAGGTCAGCTTCACCCTACTGAAGCGCCGGGCTCATGAGGGGTGGCAGGGGACTTTCAGGAGAGTGCGCTCTCTGGCAGCTCTGGGGAGACTGAGTTGGGAGGGGCAAGGTGTGGACACCCAGGAAGCCGGTGAGACCCCAGGCTGAGGTCACACGGCCGCCAGAAGGAGCAGGTGACAGAGACTGAAGAGTGGAGTCAGGATCGCAGAGGGAGGGCACATGGGGTCCTGGTGGGATCCTGCCTGGGCCCTGGGGGACGAGGCGTCAGGGAGGACCCTGCAGTCCGAGGTGCACAGGGGCCGTCCGGTCACACGCACTCACCAAGCGCTGGCGCGAGGCGTGAGCCTCTGCCGGAAGCGTCAGGATCACTGCAGCTCCCAGAGGACAGTGAGGAGGCCCGGCCAGCAGTGTCAGAGCCACATGGGCACCAGAAGCAGCGCATGGCACACCACCGAGGAGGCCTCTGTTCCCCCTACCGGAAGCCCAGACACACAGCTGCAGGAGGAGAAGCAGCCGCGTTCGTCCGCCCTGTTTCCTGCGCTCTCTTCCCAGCCAAGCCCGTCTCGCTTGTCTTAAAAAAAGGGGTGGGGGAGAATTCACTCCCGGTCCTTTTGAAGCCCAACATGTCAGTGATCGATGAGGCCGTATTCTCTAACTTCAAAGGAGAGACATGAATGAGCGAAGCCTGGCCCGGGGAGTGGAAGAGTCCCAGGGAACAGGAGGCACAGGGATGACCCCGCCGCCAGGAGGGGCGCCCCCATCCACCCCTGCTGGTGCCGCGCAGAGACTCGGACAATGCCACTTTCAATAAATCATGAAAGGTCCTGAAAGCCCCGTTTTGTCCCGTTTTCAATGGGCCGTGGGCTTGCGCTTCAGATGCGGCCGGCTGTTTGTGCTGGGTTCCCGGTGGCTCAAAGGCTCGGAGCCGAGTGCTCGCTTCTCTGTATAATGAAGTCTTTGCAGATGTGATTTGGGGAGGAACTTTTCTCAGATCTCCATAGCTAGTCGTAGCGGAGGTGACCTCGTGGGGAGCGCGGCCATTGTCCCCCTTGACACCCGCAGCCTCTGAGTGATGCTGAGCTTTGTGGGCTATCCGTGCAGCACCTAATTCAATCACTCACCCACCTCTGCCCGCTCCGAGCTCGGCGAGCCTCACGGGGTACGCACAGGGAGATGCTGCTGGGCGCAGCCTGCTGGAGCCTTGGGAAGAGAGCGGAAGAGCAATCCGGGGTCATTCAAGGGCTGGTGTAGTCATTTCCTTAATCGTCTGTGACGGTCAAGAGCCTTGTTTCTCTAAAGAAGCCCAGAGGCTTCCTTGGCTTTTCCTTACTAATAACAAACAGCCAGGATTTACTGAGAGCCTTCCGTTTGCCAAGCGCTTTCACATGTCACCTCATTTAATCCTGGGACTCATACCCATTTTCACAGATGAGGAAACCGAGGCTCAGGGTGAAGAACTTGTCAAGGAGTACACAGGCTGGAGTGGCAGACCAGGGCAGAAATGTTTCTTTTCTAAGGATGTGGGAGTTGTTCCATAGTCTTCTACAAACCTAAAAATGGGTAAAATCCTCCTCTTAGGACAAGTCTGCTGGGCTGTTTAAAATGTTATGCAATTGTATTTCTAGAACGTTCTCAGAATGACAAAATGACAAAGAAGGAGACCACACTGGTGGGCTAGGATTAGGGCTGGTGGGCCATGGACACCTTTATCCTGAGAGGACATTGGGTGTCCTGTCCAGGTGGTGGTGGCCACTGCACATGTCCAACCATGGGAGCAAAGGGGCCCAGACCTGGATGCGTGGCCTGCGCCAGCGCTGGTCAGACGTCACCTCTGGTAGGGGTTGGGAAAGGGCCGTGAAGTTCTGCGTCCCACCTTTGCAATTCATGTGACTCTGATTGCCTCGTAATAAAACGTGTTGACTTTAGCTCCCTGTGGGAGACACCAGCTCTGATCCCGGTCTCCACTGAGGGGGGCACTTGCTGTCAGGACAGGGTCCACATCACACAGCTCTGAGGGGCAAGGAGGGAGCAGAATCTGGAAGAGGACCCGGATTTTAGCTTCTGTTCGATGGGAAAGTGCTGGGCCCAGGATCAGGCCAGGACTCCAGCCCCTGGCTGCACACGTGGGACCCGGAGCTGGTGTCTCGGCCACTGCCACCGTGTGCCTCAGGGTTCCCTGCAGCTAGGTAGGGAGGGCGACAGCACCTGCCTGAAGGCCATAAGAGAACCCGCAAGCGTGTGCAGATGTGCCTGAGGGGGAGGGACTGAGTCAGCTGGGCAAATCGGCTGTTTCTGAGTTGTCCCCTTCTCTGAGCTGTCAGGCCCAGCTGTCACTTGTCCGTGAAGCAGTAAGTATCCGTTCTGATTCCTTGGGCTTGGGACGCGGACGTTCTGAGCACCTCCTCCGCCGAAGCCTCGGGCCGGTCCTGGGAGTTCGGGGGCGGCTGTGACCCGGTGGTCTCTGTCTGTCCCATCTGCGTCCACCGGCTCTTCACTCTCCTCCAGCTCGCTGCGGCTGCTTCCACCCCGCCAGGCTGCTCTCCCGGGTGCCTGCCCAGGGCCACAGCGAGAGTGCTCGCACACATGGCATGAGCCCAAGGACGCTCAGGGCGTTGCTTTTCTGCCGCTGTCATTTCCCGGATGAAGTCCTGGGGGCATCGCAGTGCGGTGCCCTGCGGGTCTGCGGCCCTTCTCTTCGTTTGGGTCATTGCAGGTCGCACCTTAGCCTTAGCTTGTGCTGCTTTCTTTCCTTACTCCCGCCACTCAGCATTTCGGCTCACTGACCAATGTTTCCTGTTGTAGTCTTTTGGAAACCCTGAGCATGAGGAGCCCTCAGGCTCCCTCTGGCCTCCGTGCGAACTTGCTGTGAGGCTGAGCCATGCCAGTCGGAAGTGGACACGGGGGAGCCGGCCCCCTAGGTCTCCGTCACTGTCGTGAGTGGGCTCACCTGCCCTCATCTCCTCCCGGAGCCCCCGCCGCAGCCTGTCCTCTCTGGGAAGCTGGGGACCAGTCTGCTCACTCCTGCTGAGGCTGCTTGTCTTAAATCATACAGCCAGAAGGAGGCCTCGCGCTCCTCCCTGTGCTGGCAAACCTTGCGGCCAACATCATGGTGCCACTGGCAGTGCTGTGTCTGTAGACCCAGAGGAGGGAGGGGCGTTCCGTCAGGGCTCCCGCGCTCCAGCAGGAGGAGACTGCGAGTGGGCCCCCAAAGGAAGTGCAGACTTCAGAGTCACGGGGGTTTGTGTTCTGTTTCCAGGTTGGCTGGCGCTGCCTTAGTTATACACCGCCTGACCTTGAGCAGGCAAGTTCCCTGAGCTCTCCCAGCACCCATTTCTTCCCCTCACCCAAGGGCAGCAGGATCTGCATCTGTCACGCCGTTGGCCATATCAGTGCTTAGTGCAGACCCTGGATCACTTTTATCTAAAGCCCCGTGGAGGGTCCCAGAGGAATCCATGAGGTCTCTCTAGTAACTCAGCCTGTTGGGATGGGATGACGGTCTTACCCATAAGCAGCAGGCACGTGCGTACTCCAGCGAGGGACCGAGGGGAAGACCAGAGCTCCAAAGCAGTTGTGTCTTGCATCTGACTGTCAGAGCCAGCCCCTGCCGGGCCCAGCAGGTTGTGCAGCCTCCTCCTTCCCCGGCCAATGAGTGGCTGCGGAAGCTCTGCTGTTGAGTAGCGAGCTGCCCCCAGGTACGCGTCCTCCCAGATGCTGCCACGACCTGAAGTGACCCTGCAGGCCAGTCACCACAGCGTCACATCAGGGCCGCGTGACAACGTGGCCGCCAGCCAGCAGTGTGAGTGCCGTGGGCCGCCGAGGACAGCAACTGAAGTCTGAACCTCGCATCCCCCAGGGAGGCCGGCAGAGGTGCAGCGGTTTCCCAAGCACTGCGCAGGCTAAGAACATCAGCCCTAGGACTGTGGCCTCACTCGGGTGTTAGTCTTCCCTTTTGTACCGACCAATCTGATCCAATGAGTCCTGAATAGCTTGCTCCGACCTCTCATGTTTTCTTTAGCCTTCAGCTCATTACAAGGCCAGTCCCGGCCTCCGAGTCTGTAGCAGGCACTCTTCTCCTGTGCCTGCCTCTATTTTCCACAGTGGTCTGTGAAGTAGATGCTGTCATTACCTCCACTCTGCAGAGGCTAAAAATGAGGTCCAGAGAGATGAAGTAACTTGAGGCTGCTTAGCTAGGCGGAAGCCCAAGTAAAAGCCAAGTGATCTGGCAAGGCCATACACTTTCCGTTTGTTTGTTTCTCTGTCTGTTTGTTTGTTTGGTGGTACTGGGAATTGAACCCAGGACCTTTGCACTAAGCTCCATCCCCAGCCCTTTCTTATTTTTCATTTTCAGACAGGGTCTCACTGAGTCGCTCAGGTGAGGCTCGAATTGATGGTCCTCCCACCCCCATGCTCGCCTTTCGGGTCATCCTCCTATTGGCCACATTGTGTTGGTGGCGAGGTCACAAGCAAAACGAGCCTCTCTCAGGTAGTAAGGCCCAGGGGCCCCGGCAGGAAGACAAAAGCAAAGAATAGGAGCCCTGGGAATGCTGGAAAAAGAACTCATCTAGTCTGACAGGCAGAAGGTTAGACTAGAGGAAGGGTGCAGACTGGACTGGAAAGTTGTCCTCGGAGAGCCTTTGTCTCCTAAGTTCTAGCCCCAGAGCTCCCAAGAAAATTACATGAGCTTAGAGGGAAAACAAGTTTCTATTTAATAAAATGTTCCCCGGACATTATTGTGAAACTTAGTAACATTTAAAATAGTATGTGTAGTTTCATACATGACTTTCCACTATATAAGATTATCCAAGGATCTTCTGTACCAGCGCTGATTCTTCAGTTAGCAAGACAAGTAAAAAGGGTGGTTTTTTTCTTCTTACTGGGTCCTCGCCCTGCTGATAACCTTCATGAGCCTCCTTAAATTGTCTTAGTCTCTGCATTTCTTCTGAATATAAACGTCTGTCCATAGCGCCTTTAAACTTCACAGCACCCTCATGTTCCTTGGTTTTTACCATAGGTAGAACAGCAACACAAAAGACTGATACGTTGTTCTGTAAAGAAGCAGGAAAAGACAAGTAATCACCGAGGCTGGGACTAGGAGCTTGGGGGAGCCCAGATCCTCCGGGTAACCCCAGCCTCCTGGGTGTCTCTTCCCTGTTGCTCTGGGCATTTGGGCTGGATGTGGTGGGGCATGACTCCCCTGCCAGGACATGCGCCCCACCTGCTCCTGCAGGCCGAAGCCAAATCGTGAGAACAGGCAGCAGGCGAGGTGCAGATTGGCTGCCCCGAGATCCAAAAGGCCCTCAATGGCAGCGTTGTCCTGGAATGTGTTGTCCAGGTCCTGGCCTTGTCTGGAAGAAAGGGCAGAGTTAGTCTGGACTCCAGTCATGAACTTTGCCCGCCACTCTTGGCTGCGTAAGACAGACTTAGAGCAGAGCTGTCCGCTGCCTTTCGCTCCTCATGACAGCATCTACAGCTGTGCGCGCTGCCGCATCTGGAACCCACGGCTTCTCTTCCGACAGATACAGCGAGGGCTGGTTAGAAGGCCTTGCTTCCTGTAAACCTAGAGAGCAGCCCGCGTCCCTTCAGGAAGCAGGCCACCGCGGGACAGCCCGCAGAGCTCAGTCCTGACAGGTGGGAAGCCCCGGCCTGGGACCTCCCTCCCCTTGGGCTCGGGAGAGAACAGGCAGGCCAGGGCTGCTGGCTTCAGCGGGGCTTACATAACCCTCGACTCCTCAAGGCCCTGGAAACTGAGGCCAATTCCCTGGAAGATCACTCTGTTCTCTCCTGTTTTTTCAAGACGAGAGCCAGCCTGATCACTGGCTCTGAGGGCTGCATGGGAATGGCCCGTTTTCTTTCTTCCATGAACCGATTGCCTGCCTTAATGGTCACTGTTTAATCAAGCTGTGTGCAAACCAGCCGGCATCTCCTAGTTTCATCTCTGTTTGGCTTCTATTCTGATGAAGTTTTATTTACATACACCCTGATCGGTTTCCAAAAAGAATTGGAGAGATTTACATCAAAGTGAATACACAGAGAAGTGAATACAACAGAAAGTCAGGCAGCAGCAAGAAAGCAGGCAGGGGTCCGCCGGTGTCCCGGGCAGCTGAGTGCACGGCGCCCAGCCTGGGCATCACAGTTCAGATCTCAGCGGCAGAAGCCTGCAGGTGCCCTGCCTGGGGAGATGGGCGGGTTCTAACAAATCTCACTGAAAGTTGAGGGATATTTAGGCACGAGACTGAGAACAATAAACGTCACAGTGATAGTGTCTGCACTTAGGGCACGTGGGGGAAGACCCCACAAGCCTGTTTTGTGAGACGCACCTCGGTGAGGATGGGGAAACGTTACTGAAGCAGCCTTGAGGAAGGCAAGGCCGCCCATTAGCGGGCTCAGCTGGTGGACACACGTCGCTGTCCTGGAGCCGCGTGGAACTCCGGATCCAGGAAGGGACAGTCACCCGGCTGCTCCAGAGCGTAGGATGCAGGTGGTGTAGCAGCCACTCCAGGCCGGTGGCTCCCAGGATCTGTGGCTGGCGTCCTCCACCCCTCATAGGTAGGCAGGATGGCACCCTGGGTGGTGTCTCCCAGCTGCACCCCCAGGCCGATGCTTTCCTGTGGACGCATGTGTGGGTGACACCTGCCCGAGACCCCAGAGCCTGAGCAGAAACGGTTCTGGGTGGTAATGTGCAGCACGCTGGAGCCGTGACAGCCATCAGCATGGCCCCACCTTGAGAGGGACGGCAGGGTGGCTGCACGCGGCACGTGCTCATTTACTCTCTGTGCCATGTTTACTGTTGTCACCTGGCTCAGAGTTTTTGTTTTGTTTTGTTTTGTTGAGACAGGGTCTCACTGTGTAGTTCAGGTTGGCCTCAAACTCATGGTGATCCTCCTGCCTCAGCCTCCCTAGTGCTGGGATTACAGGCGTGAATCTGTCTCAGGAGTTTGAGAGGCAGAAATGGGACTCGGTGACAAGATGAGGTCTGATGGGGAAGCTGATGGGGCAGGGGCTGCTCATGGGCTAAAGACGGCAGATGGGACAAGGCCTCCCAGGCAGAAGGCTGCGTGGGACAGTGGTGAGCGGAGCTTGCCTGCCCTGGTCCTGCTGCGGGCCACTGGAGCAAGCCGCAGAGCAGGCAGCGGCTTGGCAGGTGGGCAGGGAGCTGCCGCTGGCTCTCCCTGCTAGGCCTGGCTTGCTGGCTGCAGTGCCCTCCTGCGGAGTGGCCTTCCCTCGGGGCCGCCCATAGCTCCGGGACAGACTTTTCTTCTTTACAGCAAGCAAAACCTCAGCGTTGAAGAATCCTTGTCCTGTCATTTTTAGCCTCTGGAACAAGGCGCAGCGAAGTCAGGAGAAGTGGCCTTAAGTGAAAACACAGCTGTGGGGCTTACAGATGGCGCTGCAGGGAGGCGTCATCCGGGGGAGCGGCCGGCCTCGCTCCGGCCCTTCCAACACTAATGAATCGGGAACTCCATGCTGAACAGGGTTTCGTTTGGTGGGTCCCTGGGCCAGCAGATAGATGTATTTTTCTTGACAGACCAGGGTGCCAGAAATCTCCATGATTACGTTACTGGAGCGAGGTCCTTTTTTGTGGTTTGTGCAGTTGAGCGTCAGGGCTGCAGGATTCTCTTGCTCTTTCTCACTCTTATTTTTTCCAGGTCAGAACCAAAGTTTGGGGTGGGGAGGAAAATCCTGCTGAATGAGCAAGTTCTTTCTTAAAAAGCTCTCTCCAAGTCCAAAAAGACTTCAGTGGACTTAGGAGAAAGAAATTTAATACATTGCCATAGAATTGCTGTTAACCAAGTTAAAGCAGAGCGCACAGCATCTTTGTCTTATAAAAGAAAGCAAAGAGGAGATGGAAAAAGAAATAATGCTTAGGGAGTCCAAACCAAACAGTGACGACTAATGAAGGAAAATTAAAGATCGCTTCGGAGAATGTGAAGATTTCCTCCTAAGAAGACTTTTTCAGTTGCAAAACCAAGGCTTCCAGATAGAAGACACTTGTGTTCCTTTGAAGTATGCCATGAATGTCATCCCAAGGCAATGGCCTCGTGGTGGGATTGCCCACTTCCGCCAGAGGAGAGCTGGACACGCCGCAGGCCCTGATGGCCTGCAAGGGGAAGCAGCCACCGTGGGACAGCTGGAGGTTTCCCAGGCTGGTCCTTGACCTGTGCGTGAACCCAAGTCCTAATAGCTAGCAGATTGAAGAAAGCTCACAGGCCTGGAGAACCTTGGTGTGTTGAACCAGAGCTATCCTGGCTGAAGAACTAACATTAGCAACCTCTCGGATACACCCCGCG
>RJWM01042284.1:0-14445 GCA_004363535.1 Dasyprocta punctata | reverse complement strand
CGTAAGGCTCTCATTCTTTTGTTTTGATTGGTTTTATACTATTTTGTTTTGTATCAATTTATTATGTGTGAAGGTATGGACAACTATTTTGAAGAAAACAGGAGACATTATGGTAGCCACTGTTGATTCCTGTTGTCTTGTTTTGAAATCCTGTGTTACTTGCATTGTCTTCCTGTGATCTGCTTTGTTCTGTTCTGTTCTGTTTTGTTTTGTTCTCTTTAAAATAAAAAACAAAGAAAAAAAAGAAATGTCAATACTTTTCTGGTGTAGGGTAAAGCTGGGTTTTAAGTAATTTTAAAAAAAGAAAAAAAAAGAAAAGAAAAGATAATGTACTATGACCTTTCTTATGTTTCAATGAAATAAAAGAGTAAAATATCAAATTAATAGCACTATGAAAGTAAACTTTAAAAGTTAAAAATACAATAATCTTTTTTATTTGAGAGAAAAAAGACAGAAAAGAAAAGCAAAAAGCAAAGGATACAAACAAACAACAACAACAAATCCAATACAATAACATTATAGGTTTACAAAGCAAGATGATAGGGTTGTTTAGATTGACAGATACAGACATGTAAAATTGTTCAAGTTATATGAGTACTAACTGTTCTTTTCCAATAACTAATACATTTAGTAGTATAGTCATTTTAGCTATCTTATGTATATGTATATATATATATATATATATATATATATATATATATATACAAATTTATGTCTTCTTCCTTTTTCCTTCCTTCAGTCCTCCTTTCACCTATCCTAATTACTTTTCCTCTTTGAACAGTTGCTTACCCTTTCACAGTATTTGTTGCACATTTTGGAGCACATATACTTTTACAGTTTCTTACACTAGGAAGACAATATGGTATTTATACATGTGAGTTTGATTTATTTCATTTATGAGTATGGTCTCAAGTTGTATCCATTTGCTTATAAAAGTCTTGATGCAATCCTTCTTGATAGTTGAGTAGTATTTAATTGTATAAAAATACCACATCTTTCTTATCCATTCCTTGATTGATGGGCACTTGGGTTGTTTCCAAGGGTTGGCTATTACAAATTGGGTTGCTATAAACATGGATGCACATATATTACTGTGGTATGACATTTTCAATTCTTCTGGGAAAATGGCCAGAAGCAGGATAGCTGGGTCAAATAGAATCTTTAGTCCTAGCTTCTTGAGGAATCTCCACATTGCTTTCAGCAGTCATTGTACCAGCCCACACTCCCATCAACAGTAGAGAAGAGTTCCTTTTTCTCTACAGTCCCTCCAGGATTTGTTATTGGTTGATTTTTTAATCTTGGCCATTCTTTCTGGGATGAGATGGAATCTCAGTGTTCCTTTAATTTGCATTTCCTGAATGACCATTGAGGTTGAACATTTTTTCAAATATTTATTTGCCATTTGTGTTTCTTCTTCTGAGAAGTGTGTATTCATCTCAGATGCCCATTTTTGGATTGGGTCCTTGAATTTTAGGGGCCTGATTTCTTTTAATTCTTTATATGTTTTAGATAGAAGTCCTTTGTCTGAAGGACAGTTGACTAAGATATTTTCCCAATTCATGGGTTTTCTTTTCACTGTGTTGCAGATTTCCTTTGACATGCAAAAACTTTTTAATAAGATGAGATCCCATTCATTGATTCTGGGAAGTATTTCCCATGCAGTTTGATTTCTGTTCATGAACTCTCTGCCTACTTCTATGTCGTCAAGATTTTTACCTACGTTGTCTTCCAGCAGATTTGGTGTCTCTGTTTTAATATTCAGATCTTTGATCCATTTTGACTTTAGTACATGATAATAGACATGGATCTAGCTTTAGTTTATGGCTTATGGAAAGCCACTTTTTCCAGCACTACTTATTAAAGAGGCTCTTTCTTCCAGTGTACAAGTTTGGTCCCTTTGTCAAAGATGAGGTGGCTGAGTGTGTTTGTAGTTGTGACTGTATCTTCTAATCTATTCCATTGATCTTCAGGTCTGTTTTTATTCCAGTACCATGTTGATTTTTATTACAGTAACTTTGTAATATAATTTCATGGCAGAGATTGTGATGCCTCCTGCGTTACCTTTGTTGCCCAGAATTGTCTTTGCTATTTCTGGTTCCACATGAATTTTAGGGATGATTTCTCTTGCTCTGTGATGTATGCAAGTGGTATTTTGATTGGAAATGCATTAAATCTGTATAACAATTTCAGGAGAATGGTCATTTTCACAATGTTTGTTCTTCCTATCCATAAACAGGGAATATTTTTCCAGTTTCTGAAATCTTCTTTGATTTCCTTTTTCAGAGTAATGTAATTTTCACTGTATAGATCTTTTACTTCCTTTGTTAGATTGATTTCTAAGTATTTCATTTTTTTGCATGCTACAGTGAAGTGTGTGGTTTTCCTTATTTCTTTCTCAGTGAGGTTGCTCTTTGTTTACAAGAATGCTATTGTGTTTTGAGTGCTGACCTTGTATTCAGCAACATTACTGAATTTGGCTATTATATCTAGAAATCTTTCAATGGATTTTTGGAGGTCTTCTATCTAGAGTATCATATCATCTGCAAATAATGATAATTTTACTTCCTCCTTTCCTGTCTTTATTCCTTTCATTTTGTCTCTTGTCTAATTGCTCTGGCTAATGTTTCCAGAATTACATTGAATAGGAGTGGTGATAATGGACATCCTTAGATTGTTCCTAATTTTAGGTTGAAAGTTTTCAGTTTTTCTCCATTTAGTAAGATGTTGGCTATTGGTTTATGATATATGGCTTTTATCAGGTTGAGGTAGAAAACATCTATTTGAATTTTCTGTAGGGTTTTTATCATGAATGGGTGTTGGATTTTGTTGAAAGCTTTTTCTGCATCTATTGAGATGATCATGTGATTCTTGTCCTTGGCTTTGTTGATATGGTGTATTACATTTATTGATTTGTGTGTGTTGAACCATCCCTGCATTTCTGGGATGCATCTCACTTGATCATGGTATATAATCTTCCTGATGACTTGTTGCATTCTATTTGCCAGTACTTTATTGAGGATTTTTGCATTCTATGTTCATTAGGGAGATTGGCCTGTAATTTTCTTTTTTGGTTGAGTTTTTCTCTGATTTTGGTATTAGGGTGATACTTACTTCCAGGAATGAGTAAGGGAGACTTCCTTCCCTTTCAATTTCATTGAAGAGCTTGAGGAGTTTTGGCATTAAGACTCCCCTAAATTTCTTGTAGAATTCAGCAGTGAATCTATCAGGACCTGGGCTTTTCTTTGTTGGTAAGGTTCTAATTACATTTGCAATTTCCCTCACTGAAATTGGGTTATTCAGCAGTTTTACATCTTCTTGACTCAGCTTTGGTAATTCATGAATTTCTAGGAATCTGTCCATTTCTTCTGTGTTATCGAACCTATGAGAGTAAAGGTTTTTGAAGTACGTATTGATGATCTTCTATATTTCCACAAGGTCTGTAGTTATTTCACCCTTTTCATTTCTTATTGCATGGATTTGAGTTTTTTCTTTCCTCTTTTTGATAAGGTTGCTAGGGGTTTATCAATTTTATTTATTCTTTCAAAGAACCAAATCTTTGATTCATTAAATCTTTGTTTTGTTTTCTGAGTTTCAATTGCATTAATTTCTGCTCTGATATTTATAATTTCCTCCCTTTTTTGAGTTTTAAGCTTGACTTACTCTTCTTTCTCTAGAAGATTGAGGTGTAGCATTAGGTTGTTTATGTGTGTTCTTTCCATTTTTTTGATGTGGGAGTTAAGTGCTATAAATTTCACTCTGAGGACCGCCTTCATTGTATCCTATAGGTTCCAGTAATTTGTATTTGAATTTTTCTTTGATTGTAGATATTGTTTAGATTTCTCTTCAATTTCTTCTGTGACCCATTGATTGTTTAGGATAGTGTTATTTAATTTCCATGTGTTTATGTGGTTCTTGTGGGTTTTTTGTCATTAATTTCCAAATTTATTGTGCTATAGTCTGATAATATGCATGGAATTATTTCAATTCCTTTGCGTTTACTTAAACATGTTCTGTGGGCTAGTATATGATCTATTTTAGAGAATGACCCATGTGCAGCTGAGAAGTATGTGTATTCTGATGTTGTTGGGTGGAACACTCAGTACACACTTACTTGGTTCATTTGTTCACAAGTTTGATTCAGTTCTGCTATTTCTTTGCTGCTTTTTTGTTTGGCTGACTTTTCTTTGTGACAATGGGGTGTTAAGGTCCCCTGTTATAACTGTATTATTGTTTATTTTGTTTTTCATGTCTATTAAGATTTGTCTTACATAGTTGGGTGCTCTCATATTTGGTGCATATATATTTATGATCATAATCTCTTCCTCTTCAAATTTTCCCCTAACAAGTATGTAGTGACCTTCTTTATCTCTTTTGATTATTCTGGGATTGAAGTTCACACTGTCGTCAAACAAAATAGAGACCCCTGCTTTTTTCTGGGTTCCCATTGCATGGAGTATTGTTTTTCATCCTTTGATTTTTAGTCTGTGAATTTCCTTTTGAGTGAAATGTGTTTCTTGTACACAGCATATTGTTGGGTTTTGTTTCTTAACCCAGTCTCCCAGTCTGTTTCTTTTTATTGGCAAGTTGAGACCATTTACATTGATTGATAGAACTGATAGGTACTGACTTATTGCTGTCATGTTATCTTTCTGTTGTTGGTTTTCTACTTTTTCTGTTTAATAGTTTGCCCTGCTTAGTGATTTCCTTTTGCTGTTGTTCTTGGGATTGCAGTTATCTTTGTTTCTAGAGTGTCTTTCAGTCCTCTTTCTAGTGTTGGTTTGGTGGCCATGTATTTCTTCAGTTGTTCTTTGTTGTGGAAGTATGTTATTTCTCCATCAATTTTTAAAGATAATTTTGCATGGTACATCAATCTGGGTTGAAAGTTGTTTTCTTTCAGGATGTGAAATACTTCACTCCAAGCTCTTCTTGACTTAAAGGTTTGTATTGAGAAGTCTGCTGTGATTCTGATAGGCTTTCCTTTGTAGGTGATCTGTTTCTTTTCTCTGACAGCTTTTAATATTCTGTTCTTGTGCTGAATTTCTGATATCCTATTTATTACATGTCTGAGTGAAAATTTATTTTGGCTATGGTTAATTGGGGTTCTGTATGCCTCACTTATGCATATATCAGATTCTCATCCCATGTTTGGAAAATTTTCTGCTATTATTTCTGCAAAGAGACTTTGCAGATCATTTGTATTGACCTCTGCTTTTTTGTTGACACCTATCGATCTTATATTGTTTCTGTTTGCATCATCTTGCAGCTGTTGAATTGTTGTTTCCTGCTTCCTTGTTATTTTTAAGAGATCTTTTCTTTTGTGATCGTAAGGTTCTATGCTGCCTTCAAGGTCTGAGAGTCTATATCTGCAGCTTCATTCAAGCGGTTTTGCCAACTTCCAATTGAATTTTTAATTTCCTGAATATTCCTTTGACTCTGTTTCATGCTTTCTAGTTATATCTTGTATTGTTCATTCAAAGTTTCCATCTTTTTCTTATGTTCTTTCATTTTTTTATCTAGATCTTCTTTAGATACTCAGCATTTCCTTCATAATATTTGTCACTTCATTTTTCACCTGAGACATTATTTCTGATCTGATTTCCTCTATAGCTTCATGGAGTTGTTTCTTTACTTCAGTTGCTATCATTTCGATAGTTCAGTTGTGTGATTTGCAGGGTCTTCCATTTCAGTGTGTCTTGGGTTCATTCTTGTTGGGCTGGAGGACTGAGACTGCATGTTGTTCTTTTGTTTTGTCATTTTCCTCTGGGACCTGTGTGGTTGGTCAGGCAGCCTCCCGATGGATTGCACTGAAACACCGTGCTGGGTAGACCTTCAATCCTCCAATATCCCCATGGCTAGCGGGCACATCCTCAAACTATGGCACCGGAGCCTTGTGCTCTGTGGCCTGTGAGGCTGGCCATGTGTTCCCCTGATGTACTTTGTTGGTTTCCTCTGGGACACTGGGCTGGGCAGAGTTTGTATCCTCCCTGCAGTTAGCAGAGGCACATCCCTATGGCATGTTTCTGGGACCTAGAATCTGGCTGCCTGGAGTCCATAACCTCAGCAACAGAGGTGGCTAGCAGAGAGGCATCCCCAGTGTGTGGCACTGGGGCCTTGCACCTGGTTGGGTAGAGTTCAGTGACTCCAGGACCCAAGTGCACCAGGATGTTGCACCTGGCTGTGAGGAGTTCAGAGCCTCTGGATCATGGGCCTAGCCAGAATGTGCCCCTGGTTATGGTGCTGGGGCCTTGCTTCTGGCTGGGTGGAGTTTGGAACCTCCAGGCCCTGCTGTGTGGCCACACCTCTGAACTATGGAGCTGGGGCTTTGTGCTCTGATGTGCAGAGCTGAAATTCTCTAAGATCCTTTGGCTATGCTGGCTGCTCTCTGATGAGTGGTTCTGGTGCTCTAGACTGGGCTGGCTCAGTACCTCTGTGTCCTGTGAGGCTGGCCAGAAGTTTCCATGATGGATTATGTTGGGATGCTGGGCTGGACAGAGCTCAGATCCTGTGTTCAGCTAGCAAGGATGCGCTCCTGGAGTGTTTTTTTTTTTCTTTTTTTGGTACCAGGGATCGAACTCAGGACCTCGTGCTTGCCAGACAGTCACTTGTGCTGCTGAGTTAAATCTCCGGCCTATCTTTTTCTTGATTAGAGACAAAAATAATAAATTAGTTACCAGAAAATTTACAAAATAACCTCATTATTATGTTACGCTACTTGTTTCATCTAGAACAATGTTTTCTGCATGCCAATATTACATTGCAAACTACATTATGATAAAAAGTCCTTGCATTTAAGACTAGTTACCAAGTCACCTATATGCAATGTGTACTGTGTTTCATAAATGTTGTTTTTGTATTCTGATTATAGCTGTTTTGCCTTTAAGTCCAATCTTCAAATTATACCTTGTGTAAGGGTAACTGCATTTATGGTTACGATTTGCTATTTATTAACAAATGAGGGCTGAGTGGTTTCAACTTCCAGAAGAAGAAGAAAATCTGGTATAATTATACCATGGATTCATCTTAAAGTACTAAAAATATCAGGAACTCACAAGAGACATGTACCTAAATTCAATGTTTCTTACATGATTGTTTTTATAGAGCACAAAATTGATGAGAAAATCACAGTTCTGAGGTATAACTTGGAAGTAAACTTGAACTTTTGCACAACTGTAGGTTTCAGGGTAGTGTCTACCACAAAGAGAGGGCTATTTCCTAAGCGGATGTTCTCCTGCAACTATGTACAGATTCTGATGTGTATGAGCTGTCAGTGCCCTTGTGTGAGTGCTGCTTCAGACTACGAGATGGTTCAGGGTACTCTAAGTAAACTGTGGTGGTGTTGTGCCACCAAGAAGGAATTTCGTGTGTCAGTTTAGGACTTGGAAGAAGCAAGGTGTTTTCTTTTGTGTTTCTGATTACATTTTGCAAGGGATGATTATTTTATAACTTTCACTGAGAAGTGGTTCCCAAGTTCAGCTGATCATTTGTAACACCTGGAAAACTTCAATCTGCAGCCAGCTGGGCATTTTCCAATATCTACTGAATCAGAATTTCTCTCAAATGAACCTATGAATCTATATTTTTAATGCCTTCCCTTGGATTGGATTTTGCATCTAACTTTGGAACCCATTGCTAAGTAACTGTTAATCAAAATGATTTTATCCTAATAGAATGGCCAAATAGGGGTGAAGTGAAGAGAAATAAATTGCTGGTTGAGGACTTTGAGTGTACCAAAACTTCTGCTGGCATAAATATATAATTTTATGTGAATCTTGAGACAGTCCTAAAAGGCATGAATAAATGTACATTCTAATAATAAAGCAATGAGATAAGGGGTTACTGAAGTATAAGTTGATGTGCTTATTATCACACAGCTAAGAAATAACCAAATGATTATTGAAATCTGAATGCTAATGGTCTCTAAGACCATTTATATAAATAGCAATAAAAACGTTAACTAATATTTGAGGTATTAGATTTATTCTTTATGTTTGCAAATATTCTTAGAGAAAACCCAAAACTCAAAGTTGGAATGAGAGGAAGTGAAATGAAAATAAGCTAGGTACTTAGCAGTAGTTACTACAGTTTTTCTCTCATGAATGTTCACCTTCTGTTTGTAAGGGATGTCATCACTGATGCACTGTTTTATCACAGGCTAAGTGTTTTATATGATTTTGTAAATTCTTTTTAATTGAACTGTTACTCAAATGCTACTAAGCTATTTTAATAATTCTAAAATGGGTGTTTTCATCATTAGTACATGGGTCTAGTTCACTGTTTCATCCACAGCACCCACTTTGCACTAGCTGCTCGGTAAGGATATGTGAATGAATTAATGAACTCTCATGCTGCTTCCCTTGAGTGAATTTGCACCTGTGCCATTCCCGATACTCTCAAACATATGAAAAGGATTAGTAAATATAAAATTTATTTTTCTGCAATAGAAACAGAATACCAAACTATGCCTTAATTTTTTGCATATGTACTTTACTCCTAAATAAAAGCTAGACTAAAATACTTCTTGATTTTACTCATTTTTTCACATTCCATATTTAAAAAATGATATTGCAGAAACATAATCTTAAATCAAGAGTTAGTTGCAAAACATTGAAAGTATTTTTTAAAAATTTTCTTCTGATTTAAAATAAAACAATGCATTTTGCTATTTGTCTTATATAGTATTTAGATAGCTTTGAGAAAACATTGATGAATGACTTGCCTTATTTTGATTTCTATAAAATAGAAATTTTACACTACATGATAATTCATATTCACAGAGATAAAATGACCACATAGTCCCATCTACCCTCACTTGTCCCTGTAATTTGATTGTGTGATATTTCTTTTCAATTTTAGAGGAGCTACCTTTTCTAAAATCAGAATATTTTAATCCCTGGATTTAAATACAGTTCACGGCCCAAGATAATTAAAACATGTTCAGTGGATACCTTTGGTCAGTAAGTGGTTTCCCAAATTTGTCTTCACACTGGGATCATTTGGGAGCTTCAAAAACTTCAAATGTCTGTGATTCACCCCCCAAAATGTGATTGATTGATTGATTGATTGAAAGCGTGGCCTAAGCTTTGGAATTTCTAAATGACTGATAGGTTATTCTCATTAGGCAAGTTTGGCAACCACTCTCATTAGCTTCTGTCTTCCAATATCAGCAGCTGTATACAGCTTTTTGCCTTATCCTTGGATTTGTGAAGTGCCACAATGACCTTGAAACTGGAATTTAAACCTAAATTTTCTTAACAAAGGAATGCAACTAGGAATTGTAATGCCCAGGATTTATCTTAACTTGGGAATTTCCCATAACCTATGTGCTAAAACTCAAGAATGGTAAAGTGAAAAGGAGTAAGAACAATATATGGATTTAAAAAAATCTCTCACACCTTTATTACCTATGTAGTGAACAGGATGAATGATAACTCCATGTTAGTTAAAATGTGATGTTTGAAATATTTCACTCTGAAGAGATTCTATAGCAAGTTCTTATGAAGTACCAGTTCAATGATCAGGTAACAGAAAAAATTATGGCCCAAGAGGCCATGGAAACATTAGCACTAATATTAACCGCACTGCATGCTGATTCCACAAAATTTCCAGAGTATACAATGCAATTTAAATTCAGTGCTTTCAAGTTGGGTGTGGTGGCACATACCTGTAATCCCAGCACTTGGGAGGCTGAGGCAGGAGGGTTGCTGAAGTCAGCCTGGGATACATAGTTCAACGTCAGCCTAAACTACAGAAAAAGAGCCCATCTCAGCAAAACAAATTTACAAGTCCCCAAGAACAACCAGTGATTTCTGTGCTTAAAAAATAGTTAAGAGGCATTGAATTTCCAAATGTTTTATGGCAGTGGTAGCAAACCTACAGGTGGCTGCTTATATCACTGAAAACTATATAAGCTTCACCATCATTGGTTGATAGTCCTAAAAACGGCTAAAATCAGTGTCTTAATAGCATGTATTGTAAAATCTATGGTGGCCATAAAGTCTTTCATCTGTCTTTTTTGTTTTTTTAATGAATGAACAAGTGTGTATTCCTTCACTATGAAAGCCTTGTGCAGTGATTGCCAGGTGATCCTGTTTGTTGTAGAAGGTACAGAATATGTAGAAAGTTAAGCAGGGAGGTGAGAAGAAAATCAGGAAACCACCTGCTTAAGCTGATCTCTAATTCCTTGAACTCTAGTCTCTAAATAATTGAACTTTGATCTTATTTGAGGTGAGAAAATACACACAGGTGGCCTAACTTCTAATTATTTCAAAATTCCCAGTGAAAGGCACAGGTGTCAAAGTCTTAAGGATTCTAGTCCTTCATTTAGTGCATTCAATTTTCTTTTCTTTTATGCTAAACTCCAACTGCCTGTTAATCCACAGTGATGTCTGTGCCTTCTTATACCGTGCCCTGTTGCTTATATTAACTTTGCTGGCTGTTCTGATTTGTTGAGGCAGCTGCTGCTCTAAAACCTTTTAATGTTCTATAAGAAATGGGTAAGGAAGTCTTTGCTACTTATTGGATCACCTCCTCTAAAAACTACTGGTGTTCATGTCTCACCCGCAGACATCCTGATGTAATTCATATGCAGTGCATCTTGGGCACTAGGAGTTTTTAAAGATTTCCAAGATAATTCTAAAATGCTGCAAAGTTTAAGAACCACTATTTTAGGAAGTGGAATGTGACACTGGTTTCCTTGCTCAGTGCTGACCTTTTCTACCTTTGACCTAGCATTCATGGATATTAGAGTAGAGTTTGCTTTTCAATGAGAGTAGGTATCAAGAGGGAATTGTCAATTTAGTCAGCCTCCCTTGGATTATATCAACTTATTGCTCCTATTTTTAGTAGTGATTGGCTTGAGGGTTTGCATAATGGAAATATTGCAGGATATTTATTTACAGGAAATGTCAGAGCATAGTCTGACAAATGCTTATTCAGTTATGCAAGCAAGTTAAAGGAAGTGAAATATCAAACACACTGAGAAACAACTGTATGCATTTCTGATCATGAATGTAAAGAATATGTAAACCACAACTGACTAAATAATACGAATGAAAGCTTGCCTGTAGCTTAAGAATAAGTAATGATTCAAAGTTAAATTTTTAATTAGAACTAATACAAGGAAATCTAGGTTTTATTGAGTTATATTGTGTAATTTTGAAATGGTAGGATTCTTAACATATTGTAAGTTCTTTTTTTAAGTCAGTGCAGATTCTTTATGCAAGAATTCAGATTAAAATTATTCTTTTTAAGTGGTTTTTGTGAAAATAAAATTCTGAACTTAGCTATTCTTTTAGAGTAGTTATTGATTAAATAACATATAACAATAGAAACCACAATGAAAGAAATGACATTTAACTGGCAACCAAGAATTCCACACGAAGCATAATACTTTCATAGTTGAAGTTCCCCTTGTTCTATGTATATCCACAAACAAATATTTTACACATAATTCCTGTAGGCAAAAGGTATGCTCTGGTAGTGGTATATTGTTGGGTAGGCCTTCTATATGTTAAAAATTTTATTGATATACTTCTACTTACTTATTAATACTTATGTATTTGCTTCTAAGGCACAGCAGTCTTACAAGTTCATGAAATGTATTTTTTAATAACAATCCCCTATAAGCAAATATCTCCTAGCTCCTACTACTTAGTAAGAATTGCTATATTTTAAAATTTACTTATCTTTGAACTTTGTTACTTATTCCACAATCTTTTATTTTAAACCAGAAACAATAAATATGCTATTATTGCAGAAAAATGGAAAAAATAAGCTGAAAATTCTTCTTTCACAATTCTTTTCTACTATAAGCCCTTTCATTTCCCTAGACATAACTATTAAGAATTTGATAATTTATCCTTCTAGAATAAATAGGACAAATCTATAGTAATTGGCTTTTAATTAATTTTTATGTTTTATATATAATAATGCATGTTTTTCTATAAAAATTGCATAATATTCCATAAATTCAGATGTTCTTGGGTTATTAATCTTTTTCCTCTTGATTGGCCATGTGTCTAATTTTCACTCATCCAAACAATATAATATTGCATATTATATATATATTCCTTTGTATATCCATATGTTTCTGCTTAAATAAAATTTTCTTTGCAACATATGATATATGTTGCTAATTACCTCCCAAATGTCTCTGCTGTACAGTGTTTTATTTTTATTATTATTGCTGAAGATGTAACTCATTTCCTTGTATCTTTCCTAGTGGGAGATATTACCAGTTCTTAATTTTTAAAAAGTAAGTGGGTCAATTGTTTATTGCTCATATTTCTTTTTCTTTCTGGAGTTGAACTCTAATATTTCTTCTGCTTAATGTCCTCCATACCAGCATTTTAGTTTAACAGAATTTTCGATTTCTACCAGGAACTGATGTACTGATTTGTCTGATAATATTTGTCTTGATCTTGCAACCTTGTTAGTGTTATATTTCTCAAAGTGTGCTCATGTATCAAAATAACATAGATGCTCATGTAAAACGTTAACTCTGTAGCCCCTGAGTGGATCATAATATCTCAGTGTGAGGACAGAAAGTATCTATGTTACAAATAAATTCCTCAAAAATTCTTATGAATAGTAAGTTTATGAGAGTTAACTAGATATACTTCCAACTTTCACACTTTTTATAAAAAGCAATTGAAGAATATGTCATATTTAAAGTGAAATTCTTCAATGCCCATGGGTTATGGAAACCCTGACACAAAGATTCAACAGCAAGTTATCCCCAAATGGCAAACAAGTTAAACACTTAAAAATTTACATTTAAAAATATTTTAATAGCTGGATTCCTGTAACAGCTGCTCAAATAATTATTATTTGTTTCTATAATTAATAGTAACACTATAAACTTATGGATGATTTTCCTTTTTTAAAAGGAAGGTATAGCATTCTAATTGCTGAAACTATTTTAATCTATGGAAAGAGGTTTTGGGAATAAAGCTCAAATCTGAATCCTTTTGTGATGAGATGATGTTCTCTGGCCAGATGGGAAAGGAGTGCTGGGCACATCTGCTGAGCAGAGGAACATGAGCCAGAGAGAAAGGACAGAGCGTGAAGCAGGAGAAACTAAGACTAAAAATGGAATCTGGTGAAAACACATTAAGAATCCATCAAATATTTGCCTTAGTTAATGGCAAATATTTCTCAAGCAAATAAATGAATAATTTGAGTCCTTCATTATGATTGATTTCAGTGATTTTTTACTAACATTTCAGCACCATCTGATGTCCTTTGTATTTCTTTTCCATTTACTGCATGACATTTTTACATGAACTATCAGTTTTTTTTAACTTTGTTAACTATCTTAGAAATTAAATTTTAAAAATTTAAGGATTGAGAACAAATTTTTGGAAAAAGACAAGCTTCTGATCAGTGCCTTACTGTCAATGCTATCATCATCTTATAGTCATCCTTCCTAGCCCTTGCTACTTTAATATAAATTTTACAATGATCTAGGCATATGATAAGTGCTCTGAATATATTTGCAGGAAAATATGTGCAAATTGGTGTGTTGAATGAAATGTCAAGATACCAATTTTAAGTCATTGTGTGATTGTCAGAAGATTTTAATTACTGTAATCATTCCTTTTTAAATAACTGGTACTTATATAAATAATGGAATACGCTGATTCTCCTTTCTACTTCATCTTTAAGCTTTCATCTCCTTTTTGTAACCATAATGGGAAACAATAATTTCTATATATTACATAGAATACTATAAGTGGTATTCTAGTGTATAGAGTATTGTGATGAAAGAGGAGGAAAAACAGGCCTACAAAATTCTAATGATTTTTTGAGGGAAATTACAGTGATTTAGTCATATTTTTAGTAAAGAAGTTATGAATCTGTGTTGTTCTGGCCACACATATACGCATCGACTCAAGAAAGTTTCCTGATTCTAAGAGCATGGATTTCTCATGATGCCACACGACAGAGTCTGAGAAGTTTACTGAAGCTAAGATAAGGATCCTAACTCACCCTACCTGTAGGATAGGTTTGAAGGTTTGCTGATTCCTGTAACAGAAAAAGGATTTTTACAGCTAGTCGGTAAGAGGCACGGGAAAGATTTTCTTAGGCAAAAATTTAAAAATACACACTTAAAGAAATAGAGTGCAGGCCTGAGAGAGAGAGAGAGAGAGAGAGAGAGAGAAAGAGAGAGAGAGAGAGAGAGAGAGAGAGAGATGAGATTTATCTCCTAAAATGGGGAGCATTTATGGTTTCTTTGAGGGAGTAGAAACCCAGGGAAAAGGCAGTTCACTCCTCAGAAGGGTACTACCCAATTTTGTAAGTGTGAGTTCAAGTGTTTTCTTTTTTCCTAAGATAGGTAATTTAAATATTCTTTGGATTATCTTAACTTGCTTCTTTTACTTTAGAATCAGGTTCCTGCTCTTCATTTTCTCAATTAGACTGACTTTTGGTATTCCTGAGGCATTT
>RJWM01042283.1:0-14418 GCA_004363535.1 Dasyprocta punctata | reverse complement strand
TCATTACATAAGGCAAAGATGTATGAATAAAAATAAAAAGAAAGGAGAGGAATATAGGATCAAATACTATATTTAAGCTAGAAGTTCTTAAGATATGATTATGGGTACTGTCAATGACATTATAACTACAAAATTTTGGAGTAACATCAGTCTTCTCCTATAAGTAGCATTTAACTGAAATGCTATTAGAAGCAAACATATACTTCATAGTTCTCAACATATTTTTTTAGTTCTTGGATGATTTTCCAGTGTAAATTACTGGCAATTGAGCCTCTCTCTTATATTCCCAATAGATTTGTGTTTCCAATGACATCTCTGCTGGTGTTCTCCAAAAATGATTTAAGCAAACATCTGTTTAGGACAGTCTGTTTGTAGAAAAGAAGAAAGAAATAAGGAACTTCATTTTTAGTTATCCTTGACTTTCATTCATCCATCAGTCTGAACATTTTACCAAACATCAAGTCCTATTGATTGTACCCCTGAGACAGTAATCAAATCTATCCATCTCCTCTTGACTTCTATTACTGCTGTCCTAGTTTGGCTGTTCATTAATACTTCACACTACTTTTCTGGCTTTTAGGATTGATTCACTTCTTCCTAACCTTCTCATATCATTTTACTCCTTCCTTTTCTTGATGGTATGTGCTAAAAAAAAATGGATTTCAGAGTTGCCCATTAAGGCAAGCAGGCAAGACACAAAGGAAGATGAAATAAACCCATATGAGGTAAAAACAATAAGACAACAATGTGGTTAAACAGTAACTGGTCTTTGTTTTGGGAGTAAAACAATTAAAAATGAGAGATGACCATACATCTCATCTACATGGAAGAGCCACTATGCTATTGTTATGGATTAGTGCTAGTCTGAAGTGGGGGCCTATTGTTGGATGATTATTTTCTCTCTCAAGAAATCCAGGAATCAACTTTCTCAAGCAGTATAACAAGTTGCAAGCGTTGAAAACTTATTAGATTTTATTATATACACTAGACTATGTTATTTTTGGTCTTTTGAGAAGATATTCAAAAAAGATTAAATATAGAAATGTTATTAAAGGGAATAGCTGTGAGAGAAAATTGAGAAATAGCCAGGAAAACCTGGAAGAGCCATTAGATTAAAAAGGAATGGACACTCTGGTGAAGAGGAAAAATAAAAAGGGAGGTTGGAAGCATCCTCAGCTACATTTGGGAGATGAGTCCCATTTCTTCTGGCATGTGCTTTGTCTTTGTGGACCTGCAAGGCTCAATCATTTGCTCAGAGCAGCCTTGGGAAGAATGAGCTTGGGAAAAGTGCACAATAAATTTCAGATTGTAGTGTAGCAGCTGGGCTCTTGGTGAATTATGTTCCCTGTGGTTGGCAGTCTGTGAGGCACATTGTCTTGTCTGCCACATGGTTCAACATTGTGAGGATGAAAGAAAACATATCTGCAAGCCAGAGAGAGAGAGTCTGAGGGTTACCAATTTATAAATTGCTCAATATCTGTGTGCTAACTTGCAATTTCTTTGGTAGCCTTACATACTGCTTGCCAGCACACAAAGAAAAATACTAGACTCAGTGTACGTCCTCACTTTGCCTTCATTCTCTTCCTCTGTTACTCTGTTATTCTGTAACTGGCTCACAAGTCATTACTACGTGCAGGACATTGTATTGTCCTTGTTTATATGTTTGCCTTCCTTTATATAACAATTCAAAGAATCCCAATTCAGTCATTTGCTTTCTATGTCAGGATCATGTAGCACCTGTATGTGAAAAAACAAAAACAAAAACAAACAAAAAAACCTGAATAGATTCTTGCATGAACTGAACTGAATTGCTGGCTCTTTCCGGGGTACTTCTCCTCTTCACTGCTAAATTCCTTTTCAAACAGCACATTCTGTCATAACTGCTATCTGGGATGTTTTCTCTGACTGCCTCAGGCAGATGTGCCTGCCCTTCCCTCTGTGCTTCCACATGACTTCATCCATGATGTGAGCAGGCCACTGTTATTGGCAGCTGTGTCTTTCTCCACCTTCACATCTAGAGGGCAGGAGAAATACTGTACTTGCAGTTGTATTTCTAGCTGTCAGTTCAATTCCTGGTGACTGCATATGCTTAATAAATCTGTGCCGAGTTAAAATAAACTGAAGAATAGCTAAAGTAATTTGTATGATTGAGCTACTAAGGAAATGTCAGGTGAAGGAGATTATTTACCTTTAATCCAAGAAGGTTAGCAGTTGAGTCACCTAATTCATTTTACATTTATTTATTTGAGTGGCTACTATATGTTCAATGTTGTGTTAGACTCTGAAAACAAAAGAACATGGACCTTGTTCTAAAGGAACCTACAAGAGAAATATGCTATATTGGGCAACAGTGTGTATATGACTTCTCTTTTCTGGGTCACGTTCACCATCTGCCAAGTTCTGTTGATTATTTCATTTGAGTCATTCTTGTTGTCATCCTTTTATTTCTGTTTCCATTGCCTCTATCCTAGCTAATTTCTTTTCCTTTCTCTCTCTCTTTTTTTTTTTTTTTTTTTTTTTTTTTTTTTTTTTTTTTTTTTTTTTTTTTTTTTTTTTTTTTGCGGCACCCGGGACCGAACTCACAGCCTCACGCCTGCCAGGGCAGGCACTTAAGCCGCTGAGCCAAACTCCCGGCTCTGGTTTTTTGAGGCAGGGTCGCACTATGTAGCTCAGGCCGGCCTTGCGCCGCGTTGTAGCCCAAGCCGGCCTCGAACTCACAACGCTCCTCCTACCTCAGCCTCCCGAGTGCTGGGATTAAAGGCGTGCGCCACCACGCCTGGCTCCTAGCTAATTTCTTAATGGCCAGGATATTACAAAAATTCCAACAACAAAGAATGACCACTTCATATATTACTGCTTTAGAGTCTTTGTATTCCACAGTATTATTTGTTCACTTTCTCTCATCTATTGAGATATTCTTGCCCCGTCCCCTTAAATCTTTAAAAACCACTTAGTATTGCACAAAATATTCCTTTTTTAGTTTTTACTGAAAAATAAGGAGTTTTTTTTTTCCTTTTAAAGAAAGGCTGATGTTCAGAGGTTTCCTTTTCTGCTAGTGCACACTTATTCTTTCTTCCTACTATTTCTTGGGAGCACTTTAGGTGGTTCTTACTTTCTATGGCCATAATCTTTTATCCATTTAAAATAACTTCCCTTTAACACGAAGCTTTGGAATAATCAATTGGGATTCTAATTTAAGGGTTGAATCCCTTAACCCTACCTCCACCAATCTTGATGAGGCTGAAATGGACATCTGCTATCACCAGTTAGGTATCACTCCCATGAAATGGATATATCAAGTGAACTCTGTAATCATCCTTGCTTTCTCTTGACCCTAAGTCTACTATTTTTTTTTTTTTTTTACTTTAGGCTTTGAATAATTCTCCTAATGTCTTCACCTAAACAAAAGAAATAGTAACCCCTTTTGGGTTGAATGTAATTTAGAAATACTCAAAGGGCCTTTAAGATCAAATAATAAAAAGGTGTGATTTAACTTTTTCCACTGGGTATTTATATGTATGTGATGATGGAAAAGCAGTGGAGGTTAAACCTGTTTGTACCTTAGCAAAATGTATGGTAACAGCACAAACTATACTAGTAAATATGGAATTCTTCACTACCATACACTCAAAAAAAGTGATTTTTTCTTAAGGATGACTTAATTAAGCAGTAAAAGTTATTAATTTTATTAAATCTTCACCTCCTAGTTCACAGGTTTATAACATTCTGTGAGATGAAATGTAATATATACATAAAAATCTTATTTTGTATATTGTATACAGATTTTTGAAAAATTGTGAAAAACTGCAAGTATTTGAGTTGCAAGCTAAACTGAATCATATTTTAATGAATATTATTTGTATTTGGAAAATGACATACAAGCTATGGTTATTCAATGTTAGGTACTTGGCTTAAACTTTTATGAAAATTAAAGTGAGTTTGATCTTTTCAGAAAAACAACTGGTAATATTTGTGGTTGAAAGTAAAATTTAGTTTTCAATAAAACATTATGGTTGTGGAACTTTTAAATTCAGTACTATAACCATGATAGTCTGCTATGACATACTTTACCTTATTGAAAGAATAATATTGAAAAAATATGATGTTTTTGTTTTTATTTGCTGAAATGTGTCAATATTTGCCAGATAACCCTGTAAATCAGTATTTTCTAAATAACCTATACATATGATATACAGTAATTCATGAGTGAAAGGTTTATTTAAAGTGGAAGGCAGGATTTTAGTTTAACACTGAACTAAAGTTCATTGACATGGTTCCCTATGGAAGACAGCCAAGCTGCACTCCCCTGAGAATGAAGCCTCTTGCCTCCATCTTTACTTGAACTTTACTGAAATATGTAGAACTGGCCATATAGAAGCAGATGTTCCCTTTATTGGCCAAAAGAATGTGATCAAATCTGGCCAAGGCACCAACATGTCTTATTGCAGCAAAGCAGGAGAGAATTGTGCCCCACTGATAGCCGGAATGGAAGCTTGAGCAAGACCCTGTGAAATTTCAGGGCTGAGTTGAGATAACATTTTAGATGAGGCTGTGAGACTCAAAAGAATTGTATCTTCCCAGCAGTAAAGATGCCAGCCTTTCATACATCAAGTTGCCCACTGCACCACTGATTGTAGGGTCTCTGGGCCTGGTATGAGAGTGCTCTTGTTTCTCCTTACATGCCATGACTGCAAAGTTTCTCTTCCCATGTACTCTGCTGTGTTCCCCACCTACCACCCTGACTGGTATCAATAAAAGCCATGAGCACCCTGACTCTTGGTTCTTTGTTCCAAGAGCACTGAGTCATCCTAGAACCCTAGGAACAGTTCCTTCTGTCTTTGTCTCCCTTTTCTTCCATGTGCCATATTGCTGGGTGGGAGACCTAAACCCTCCATAGGGGTTTCGGAAGTTTCTGATTTCATATGACAAAGAGACTTAAAAAAGCTGCCACTATTTAAACTTTAATTTAGCATTAAAGAATATCCATAATTATCTGAAAAAGATGTCAAAATTTTGCGCATTTTCTCATTCACATAAGAGTAAAACATTTTATTTTTCTCATTTGTTTTAACCAAAATAACATAAATGGTTTAAATACATATAAAATAAGCTATATCAATACACATCTTAATACAGAATTTAGCTACATGAAATTGGCCAGACATCAAAGTGATTTGAAAAATATAAAATGATGCTCTTCTTACTAATCTTTTTTGTTGTGAAAAATTTGTTCACTTTAAATAAAAAATTTACTTCTTAACATATAATCGGTTTTTATTGCAATCTGTTAACAATATAATACTTTAAAATTTTCCAGTTTTAATTTCTAATGTGGTAAATAGTAATAAGTAGAACATCAATAAAAAATAAAGGAGTTCCCATTAAATTTAGGTATAAAAAGGGGTCAGCTAAAAAATATTAAGAATTACCATTGTAGGAGCTGGGCATGGTGGCGCACGCCTTTAATCCCAGCACTCAGGAGGCTGAGGCAGGAGGATCATTGTGAGTTCGAGACCAGCCTAGGCTACAAAGTGAGTTCAAGGTCAGCCTGAATTGCATAGTGAGACCCTATCTCAAAACATAGGGCAGGGAATTTAGCTCAGTGGTATAGGCACCTGCCTGGCAGGTGTGAGTTTGTGAGTTTGATCCCTGGTACCAAGAAGAAAATAAAAAAAGAAAAGCAAAAAGAAAAAAAGAATTACCATTGTAATTTTCTATGATTCTCATAAAGCACTTAACTTTAACATAAGGCTAAAATAAATGCTAATACGCCTATTTACACCAAGTACTTCATAAAATATTAGCTAGTACCATAATTTCCTGAAATTCTCCTCAATTTTCATTCAATATTTTCAGTTAGGTAGCAAACCCAAGAACTGGAGATTGTAGAAGGCTTAAGGGGATCAAAAAGGTGCATCTGTCACAGTTTAGTATTTATCAAATTAGTACACCATGCTCTGAAGTACAGGAATTTTTAATATGATTTTCAAGCTTTTCTCCAGCTGCACTGAGATTTTAAAAGCATGCCTATGCTACCCATTTGAAACCAGCAGCACTACCTCCCCTGTGCCTACTATGATTTCATATTCTTAGACCAAGTGTATCATTATTCAAAGGGTTCTTAATATTGTGCTACACCAATTGCTCTTATTCCATTTGACAAATATAAGGACCACTAGAAGTAGTAAAAGATTTTCAAGTCCAAACTTTTTGTTACAGGCAAATTTATTTGTAGAGTTCATTTCCCTTACTAAAACCTGTAAATTACACAACTACTTTTTAAATTACACACTACTCCTTTAGAACAGGAATCCAAATATCACCACCACTCCTGCCATTACTGTTGCTGGTCTCCACCATTGCTGGTGCTGGTCCCTGAATCTTTGGTTATTGGTATCCAAACAATTATAACTGCATGCCTTACTGCCCATAAAACCTACATCCAGGAAAATAAAAGTTTCTGGGAGCAAATGGTTTCAGTGTTCCTTCACACATGTAAGCTGGTAATGAAAGGAAGAGGAAGACAAAGCATACTCTGTTCCCTTTAGGGATACATTTGCAATCTAAGATATGAGTTAATATTTAAATTCCATCAGCTTTTGTAGGAACAAAATGTTTTGTCTTAAAACTTGCCTCCTCTTTGACTTCTTATATTCCTCTGGTTTCCCCACTCAGTAGGTTCGATCTAGCATGTTCCTCCTTCACAGTCTTCCAATCCTTCAATTTTATTCCTGCTTTGGGGATTTTGTGTTTGTTCTTATAACTAACTCTAAGACTTTACATTCTTCTTATCCTTCAGGTCTCAGCTCGAGTGGTATCACTCCAAAGAGCCTGTCATGCCACTCTGCTCGCTAGCAACTTAGATCACTCCCTATCTTATCATTTCTTTTTCATATCACTTATCAACATTTGAGTTTGTCTTATTAATTTCTTATTATTTATTGTCTACTAACTTATTAAAGTTAAGCTCCAGGAGTCAGGAATATTTCTGTTGTGTTCACAATTCACTGCATTCTTAATTTCCAGAATAGCAGTCTGCACATAATAAGCACACAAGCAGTAGGTTTTTAAGAAGTGAATGAGTTACACTCAGTGAGACACTGTAACAGCAGAAGGGCTAAAAGTTTTGGAGCTGACAGATGCGTGTTTGATACTTGTTGTGCTATGAATGTGTTCCCAAAAATTCACATGCTAGAAACAATGCCCAGTACAAAGATGTTAGGTCAAGAGGGTTCCATCCTCCTGAATGTACTAATGCTATTGTAAAATGGCTTGATAGAGGGAGTTCACACCTGTTTTCTCTTCTGCCTTCTGGAAGGAGGAACCCTCCAGAAAATGTGGTATTCCAGGCACTGTGTTGGAAGCAGGAACAGTCCTCACAAAAACTGGTCTGCTAACTCCTTTTTCTTGGGCTTCCCAGTCCACCAAAGTGCAAGAAATAAATTTTTGTTTCTAATAAATGCCGCAGTTTGTGGTACAGTATTTTGTTATAGTTCTCAAGTGAACTAAGAAAATTCTTATAACTTCTCTGGATCATGGTTTCTTCATTTTAAAAAGGTGATGGTTAGATTGTTGTGAAAAATGACTTTTTGTGCATGTAAAAGTAGTAATTTTGTAGCATGTACAGGTACTCAGTAAAAAGTATATCTCTGCCTTCCTCAACCAGAATACTTAACATGTGTATGATAAATAATGCTTAAGTCCTATCATCAAAGAATTTATCATCCAGTCAGGAAGCAGGGTATATATACATGTATAGGTATTAAATTTTAGTATATTTAAATGCCAAGTGAATGTGACAGTCAGGGAAAACTTCATCAGCTCCCTACTGTTTAGAGAATGAAGTACAAATTTATTTAGCATAGCATTTTTGGCACTTTGTAATGAGGCTTCATCATCCTTCTTAACTCTTACTTCATTGGTGTTTTTCACCTGAGAATCACCCTGAGTAAATCCTACCACACACATGGGCCTGCAAAATCTTGCAGCTTTGTTCTTACATTATCTTTCTCCTTTCATTTGAATTCCAACTGCCCAAGGTCAAATTAATTGCTGTAGGAGAAAGTCACTTTTGATCTCAAGCCATTCCAACCTTTGCAATTAAAAGCAATTGTTCCTTCTCCTAAAGACCCAGACCGGATGATTATACCACTCTTTCAGCACTTTCCACTACTGATTTTGTATTTGGAGTATATGTGCATGTGATTTTATCTTTCAGTCTAATCCTCAAGAATATGAGATCAGAAATTACCTACAGATGATTAGCTGTACATATCTGCTGTATAACACTGTAAAATAAGATAGATATAAATTGGTGTGCCCTGTATACCTCATAGGTATGCCTAAAGTAATTATGTGTACGTGAGCAAACAAATGATTTTAAGATGAATAAAAAGAAACCACGTGGGAGTCTAGGTTCTCTACCTGTGTCTTTCAGCTAAAGTCTGGACTTTCTTCCATCAGTCCCTATTCTCCCTCTCTACTTCGACTCATAGTTACACAAACACAATCATGCTATTTCTATCTCCCTGTTTTCTCCTTTCATGTATGTAAACTCTGCTAAAGCTTTATCTCTTTGAAGTTTATATGACTCTCCATTTGGGTTTAGATAAGTTTTAATTTTTGTTTTTGCCTCTGCAGGACCCTGAATGTACTTTTGGTGCCACATTTACCACATTATAAAAATACTTTAATCATAAAGAATTATCTTAATGTAACTAATGGGCATCCACAATGATGGCTAGCAAGATGCAAAGTATGTAATAAGTAAAGGCAACCTTATTTTATTGCTATTACTATGTTAAGTACTTCGCAGGCATCATCTTAGATATTCCTTAAGTGAATTGCTTTAAATACATGTTCCCCTCTGTTTATTCTTGCTTCTAACAGTTACAAAAGATTAGGCAATTTCCCTTTTGTGGAAAAAAAAAACTCATTCAGCCTCCTGCTACGAAAAGGTACACTAGAATAATAGTTTGCCCAATAGAGGCCTGAGGAACTGATTCACTTCCACGGTTTCCCCTTAACTCCCTAATTACAGGTAAAACTCGATCATGCTTTAAAGGAAAATGAAGCTTGAAATCTACTTCACATTCCTCTTAGTCTTCTTTCACCTCCTAGAATGAAGTTCTGTCTAAATCATTTTTCTCTAAAGAACTTGTATTTGTCTGAGAATTTAAGAACACAATATAAAACATTCAATTCTTAGCAATGACTCTACAGGATTTCTAGAACTGAAGGTAAAGTAGATAAAATAAATTGAAGTGCAACTGAGAGGTATATATGTCTTGTTGAAGGTATTTACTAGAATATAAAAAAATCTCTTTGGAGCTTTACTGATTCTTTCAGCAGCAGAAGAAAGAATAAGCAGTATCTGCTTTCTTTTATTTTTCAGTAGAAACAATTTTTTGTTATGATTTAAAGACCAGAAAAATGCTTTTCATCTCTTTTTTGATAATCTGAAGTATTTTTGAGATTCTGAAGCTGAACGATAAGTAGAAGTAGAAAAAAATTGATGGCCTATCATGGCAATTTAGGCCAGTTAGTAATTCTTATCCAAGCATAAAAATGAGTTACCACCTGGTGCCATATTCCATCCTTGGTGAATACACTTCTAAGCACAATATGTCTATAAAGCACTCTAATATCTGCAGCATCACAATAAATGATGGAGCAACTTTCAGAATATTAGCTTTGACCTCAAGCAAATGATGCAGCAATGCTTTCTTGAAAGTTTTGTGAATGCAGCTCCTTCTCTCCCAGAAGGAACATCTACCAGATGGCAAAAGTGACAACCTCAGAAAAAAATAATTAAAGCTGAGTCAAAAACAGCAGCTTTTTTCAGAAGGTCAAGGCACACATTTCTGTTAACAAAGCACAGTGCAGAATATTAGAGTCAAAACTTTATTACCTAAATAATGCTATTTCACAGCACTTGCTGTTAGATGGATAGTATATTTGCCTGAGGATATATCATTTTCGCATTGCAGAAAGAATTCAAAAGATTTTAACCTTATGGCAAAGTAGGCACAAAGATCTTTTGCTGATGAGGTTTTAGGCTGTTTCCACCAAAAATCTATGAATTTCACACATCTAATTTATTTACTCATATTGTATATTCATTTGTATGTATTCACACACACACCAACCATTATGAAGCATAATCTCGCAAATACATGTTCAGGCATAATATAGTGATGTGCTACTTTGACGTGTCGTATAGCCTTCCTCTAAAGGACATCAGTGGGATTTTATACAGCTGAAACATTTCATACCACTGAATTGCTGGGGCCATTTTTTCACAACTATTTTTCATAGAAGGCCTGGATAGTGTCCACATTTATAGACAGAGTGTCTACATCACATCTGGATAAAGAAAAAATTCTAAGTGGCAGGCTAAAAATTAATTCATTCTTCCATAAAGTTATTTATTTATTTACTTAAAAATACTAAATGTATTTATAAAGTGTGATTGTGTCTACTGGATAACCATGCCTAGATTTAAAGCAGAAAATCCTTAAACAGTTATATCAGTATGTCACCTTTGCATTTTGAGGATTTATTGCATTTTATCCTAATTTTTTTTACCTACCTTACACAAGTACTTATATCCAGCTGAATAAAATAGGACAAGTTCCTAAGGTCTTCACTTCTAAAAAAGGCATTTAGGGATAGTAGATAACTCTTTCTGTTATGACACTTAAAACATTTTATGAAGTGACCTATGAAGAAGTCCTTTTTTAAAGCTGAAGGGATCATTAATTGAAAAGTGTAGCTCTGTTTATGAACAAATCCAAGTGCAATGAAAGAAAGAAATAATTCTGGTAAGAAATGCCTCCTACTGACTTTGTACTGGAACATTTATTTCCTTTTGTGAGTAGGACATAAGTGGTATAATTTGCACTGAGTTTTGGGTGTTGGGGCCTGGAAGGAAAGCATAAGGAGACAATCAGCTCTATGCCTACACTCATTTCAATTTTGGTTCATCTAAAGACAAAGGGAAAAATTGCCCAGTTTTACAGTGAGGCAGACACTCTTTTTTATTCCTTGCAAAAGTAAGTATTTCTTAAATGTGCCTTATGTCTACAGACTAATTTGACAGTCTATGTCCTATACATCAATTGTAAAGCCGTGTCCATCAGCTGGATATTTCAGTATGTTAAAACCTCTTCACCCTGTAATACATATGTTGAGAAGTGACAAATTTGGCACACACACATAGAACAATGATAGGCCCCTCGATTACTCAAAAAAGCTGCTGGTTTTGTCTACCTTATTCCTTTAACTCAAAGAAAATAGGACAAAAGAAATTATTCAATTATTTGACTAAGGATATGCAAGTAGTAATTTAACATACATTCTTTCAAAGTAGTTCCACACAGTAATTATAATAAAGGTTTGTACCAGCACCTCTACATCATTGATGAAGTTAAAAAAAACAAAGTTCTAGACAAATTAAGTGGTGGCTTAAATAGATTCAAATCATAGTTCTGCAACTAAAGTAAGTAAAAATGCTGAATGACAGATACTGGCCCTTAAGCCATTTGGGTTACAAAGATAAAATATGTTTCCTTTCATTAAATATTAATCAAAGAATCTAGACTGAGTGGCTAACAGTAGGTTAGCAATTTGTACACACAGCAAATTTTTATCATGACAATCATCAAAATAGTATTAAAAGCATAAGAAGCTAAGATAGCCATGCTATGTAGGTATCAGTGTAAAAAGTTTGAGTTGTGTTTAACACCATAGCATATGATCCTATATTAGTATATAGTGCCTATTTTTTAAAAATACTATGTGTGTGCATCCATGCATGCATGTGCGTGTGTGTGTGTGTGTGTGTGTGTGTGTGTGTGTGATCTTTGTCTTTCCCATGAGATCATGAGAAACCTTCAACGGTAATTTAATTTGGTGAAAAATTTTGCTTCATTTAAAGCAATATATTTAAGAACTTCTTTGGTGAAACAAATATTAGCTTATTCATGTTCACAATCTTTTCATGTTCACAACTTTGCACACCCTGGCATTTGGTCACAAGGGTGTGGGGTTACTACTGTTCAACTGGAGAATTTGTAGCTATAAAAACACAATGGGCTCAAGTTGTCAACACTACCCTAGTTTCTTTTGCATTTTTTCTACTCCAACCAAACTCTTCTTCATTGATTCACTAATTAATTTACTAATTTATAAAAACCAATAATCATTGTGTGTGTACCAGAAATAGGTGGCACACTGAATGTGGAAAGTCAGTAAAACAGGTATAGTTCTATTTCATTAGGCTTTCTTGAACTAAAGAAATTTTCTAGAGGAAAAGAACTCAACGGCTAAAATGTTTTTTAAGTTATTTAACTTGAGTCTTGTTTCCTCCTCTGTAAAACATGGTTCATAACATCTTACTGTTTTTGTGTTGCTCATAGTTATACATCCCTGATTACTTGGCATTTACTAGATATTCTCTGTTCATTACAAAGTCAATGATTGCATTAAAAAGTAAATATACAGATCATTTAAATAACCAGTGAACATTACGCAGTAGCTGATATTGTGAGCAATATATTTTTCCTTCCCTGTAGTGATTATTGTAAATGGCAACATTAATAAATGTGACAGCTGATATTTGTCTAACTGCTCACAGTTTTCCCCTTCACTTAGTTTTAAAAAGTGTTAAACAAAATCACTATTTGATCTTCGAATAATGCTGACAGATAATCAGAGCAGGGGTTATTAGTACTGTTTTCCAGGTGAATATGCAGAAACTCAGAAAGGTCCACACTAAAATCAATGGAAAAAATAAATCCTGAACCTAGTTTTTCTAATTAGGAACTCAATTTCCTTGGCAAACACCCGAGGAGGGGATGTTGGAGTGTCCCCTAGTGTTGGAGACTGATCAGTTAACTGATGACCAATGTTGCCTCTGCATACTAGGATTATTTCTCCAACATTTTCCATGGGGTCATATAACTTGTAAGCTCACAGATCTAAATTCAGTACACACCAGATGCGTACCTTAGAATTACCATGATACCAGATCAAATGAAGAAAGTTTTCATGACTATATTTTGGGATAGGTTGACTCCTTTTAGGAACATAGTAGGGGCTCGAACATGAATAAATGAATATTTTTTTGCACTAAAGCAGTTCTTGGATTATTGCTTAAAATGAAGCAGCACTATTCACCAAATTAAATTACCCTTGAAGATTTCCCATAATCTCATGGGGAAGACAAAACACACACACACACACACACACACGCACACATACACACAGTATTTATTCTATGTAAAGAGAGTAGAAGAATCATGGTTCTAAAGTACCTGCACTTTCAAAAGGGACTGTAAAAAAGGGGTGGAGACCAAAAATGGAAGAAAGACAGAAACTTAATATTGAACAAAAGAAAGTATAATATTGAGGGGAAGTCCTAGTATTTGCTGAGATACAATTATGGGTTACAGAGTATACTAGGTTTTCAATGAAAAAAATATGAATTTTGAAGTCTGATCTCAATAGTGCTCTTTTATGCTCATTCCTTGTCATTGATAAGATAATTAATTTTTTCTGATGTCTATATCATTTATATAAAATGGGCATAATAATACTTAAAGTTTATTGTAAGGACTAAAAATAGCTAAACTACACAAAGCATCTGAAATTGGCATTCACAGTGATTATGTCATAAATTATTTGTTTTATATTAATAATTTAATGATCTTTCTATCTTATTTCATGTTTCAGCATAAACTTGATAATAGCAGCCCTAAGCACTATCTACTGAAGATGTCCCAGACATTCATAATTAAGGACTTTTGTGACCATTTAGCCTCTAGTTGATATACTATTTTGAAAGATTACATTTGCCAAATAAATCAACTAAATTGATTGTTTTTAGAAATGTACATAATTAGTGTTCCTAACATATTTTGCCTCCCTTAGGAAATCATATTTATTGAAAAATAATTTCCCTTTTTGTTAGTCAAACATACATATAGTTTCTATTTAAATCTTATGGTCAGGCTGAAATAAACAATAGCCAGCCTGAAATAACAAATGGTTGGCAGAATTAGGGGCAAAAGTAAAGCAAACTGATGTTTGAGTAGTTGTATAGTTATACTTCTGTAGAATTTTAATTTGTCAGGACTTTAGATACATTTTTATGTGTGCAGTGCACACAGCACAAAAGCACATATCGTATGTACATATACTATTATCCATACTTTAAAATAATATTGCATAATCTAGTAGAATTTAGTTCACGAATACAAAATTAGATCATTATTAATATGCTGTATCATATTAACTATATGATCATCTTGAAATATCACATGAAGACGTTCAGTAAAATTTGGTAGATATTCCTAGTCAACAAAAATTTTAAAATATTGTCCATAATATCTTTCTTAACTTAAAAATAGCACAAAT
>RJWM01042282.1:0-14447 GCA_004363535.1 Dasyprocta punctata | reverse complement strand
CATATCTGTTACCATGGTTGCTCAGTTGGCAAAATATTAACGTCAATGTTCAATAATATTAGTGTCATCAGATACTTCAAAAAACAAGTGGGGTCATTTCAATAATGCCTTGATTTCTTTCCTCCACTTAATAGGATCAAAGGAAATCCAAAAATGAGCACCTGAGATGAACACACACTTTTCAGATGAAGAAGTACAAACAGCAAATAAATACATGAAAAAATGTTCAGCAGCACTGGTCATTCGAGAGATGCAAATTAAAACAACACTGAGATTCCACCTCACTCCAGAAAGAATGGCTAGTATTAAGAAGTCAACCAATAACAAGTGTTGGAGGGACTGTGGAAAAAAAGGAACCCTTGTCCAATGTTGGTGGGAATGCAGGCTGGTGCAACCACTGTAGAAGTCAGTGTGGAGATTCCTCAATAAAAAAAAAAAAAGGCTAGGATTGGAGGTCCTATTTGACTCAGCTATTCCCCTTCTGTGTATCTTCCCAAAAGAATTAAAAACATCATACGACAACAATATATGTGCACCTGTGTTTATAACAGCACAGTTCATAATAGCCAGATCTTGGAAACAACCTAAATGCCCATCGACTGAGGAATAGACAAAAAAGATGTGATACTTCTATTTAATGGAAAACTACTCAACTATAAAGAATGACAAACTGGACACCTTCATACTTAAAAGGATGTGCCTTGAGAATATACTTATCAGTGAAATAAGTCACACATATGTAAACATCATATTGTTGCACTTGTGTGACAAACTGAAGGAAAAACTGTATATGTTTATGTATATGTATATTAAAAATAGTTAAGATAGTTAAAGAAAAAAGAATTTGCTGAGATTTTGATAGATATTGAGGTGAATCTACAGATAAGTTTAGGGAGAATAAAGGTTTTTATATTTGTCAAATTCACATACATAGTCTCTCTTCACTTACTTAGGTTGTATTTGAGTGTTTTTGATCAGTTTTTATAGTTTTTAGGATACAGATAATGAATGTATTTTGGTAGATTTATACAGTAATGTTACTTTTAGCATTTTTGTGATGCTGTAACTTGTGCCTTTAGGATTTTACTTTTGAATTGTTCATTGGTTGTATATAGTCAAACACTACATTTCTGTATATCGCTTTGTGACCTTGTACCATGACCTTGCTATATCTGCTTGTCTGTTTTATTGGGATTTTTGTAGATTCTTTGTTAAAAAAAAGAAGGATCAAATGAAACTTTTCAAATTCATTCTAATAAAATCAAACCATCTGACTTTGTAAATGCCATTTAAATTCAGTTAAGCAATTCCACTCTAAAGTTGTCAGTTTTTGCTGGGGATTTAGCTCAGTGGCTTAAGTGTCTGCCTGGCAGGCACGAGGTTGTGAGTTTGATCCCAGGTACCAAAATAATAATAATAATAATAAAATAAAATTTTCAGTTTTACAATGATGATGCATTTATATTGTCCTAGTTTTTTTTTAAAAATAAAAGACAGATAACTATTTTACAAAGTTAAAATGTGAAGGACAAATTTCTCTTGGAATTTGCTGGGGTATGCATTATGATAACTGTCACCTGTGTCCAAAGGTTCTATCACTCAAAATGGAAGTTCTAGTTGTTGAAACTTAGAAATATTTCTCTGTATATGCCATTAAACTAACAAAACCAGAACATTTTCTATAATGCTAATAATTGAATATTTATAAAAAACTAAGTATGACAGTATTTGTTGTTTTTCTCATGACCATAATGTGTCATTTTTAAGAGACTAATTTTTCTCCTCTCTCCTCCCCTCTATTCCCATTCTCTCCCCTCCCATTCCCTTATCTCCTCTTCTCTCCTTGCTTCTTAACTGTTTCCACTGCTGACATCCTGGAGAGTAGGCTGGCTGAAAGACAGTGAGTTTGTGCTCTGTTCCCCTCCATTACATCCATGATACCTGGGCAGGCTGGAAGACAGTGAGTTTGCGATCCTAGCCTCCTCCATTACCTCCTGGAGGGCAGTTCAGCTGGAAGAGTGTAAGACTGATAGAAACCCCAAAACTCTGAGCTCTTCTCTTAAGTTTCTCTACCTGTCTACAGAATCTTCTTACTTATGGATTGTGCCAACAGCATAAAAGGAGAACTGGAGGGAAAGATGGTGTGCTGTTTATTCTCCTGGAGCAGCTTTCCATGATGGTTTTCCTGATATGAACTCACCTGTTTTCATTGTCAGAGGAGCTCATGTTATCGCTGTGATTGTGGTTGGCAGTGAATTTTTCATGGGCTCTCTGTTCCTTACCTTGAGTATTGCTTCCTGCCTCTAGTGCAGATTCCTAGGCTTGCCAACACTGATTCTTCATCCTTCTGAGAAAGACTTTTTAGCTTCCACCACTGACCTCTGAGCCTTCTAATGCTGATCCCTGATACAGACTTGCATGAGACATTGTTGTGGCCTCTAGGCTCCAGCTGGACATGTGGGGAACATTGTCATGGGACCTAGGTCTTCAGCTGGTATTGGGTAGGACATTGTCATAGGATCCAAGCCCTCATGAATTCTTTGAGTTTCCAGTGCATGAATCAATCTCTTGCACTCTTCAGCATTTATCTTTTTGGGTGATGTCTTGGTTATTTTTCTCTCATTGTTGAGACAGAATACCTGACACCCAAAATTAGGGAATGGAAGGTTTATTTCCTACAGTTCTTGGTGGTTTCAGTTCATACTCAGCTGGCTGCAAGGCAGGGTGGTGTGGCTGAGGGCCAACCATTCATGGTGGCCACAAACAGTCACAAACTGGGCAAGAGAGGAAAGACATGCCTTCTTCCCACCCTTACACTGTATGCTGGCTCCACCCCTGAGTGGGTGCTGCATTCACACCACCAATCCCAGTGCCAGACAACAAACCAGTCATGAATGCCAGACTCAATGAGGTCCATGATTACATGAGGCTTGAGAGGGGGTCCATCTGGACATGACTATAACACATGAATTATAAAATTATCCTATAAATTATGTGTCCTGTATTACATCCCCTCCCTTGCAAACCCTGACTACAACAAGACCTTTGCAGGAGGAGCAGCACATTTACCACATGAGAGAGCCATTCTGTGATGCAGTAGTGGTGAAGCACCCCAAAATTATTTCCACTTGAGGCAGCACAGGCAAAGACTAATCAATGAGCCAGACAGAGTCTGGTTGAAGAGAACACCTGGATGAGAAGGAAAAGCTAGAACCCACGACTGTGGACAGAAGGTTCAGTTGGCCAAATGAACTGTAACCTTGCAGTGTACAAACATCAGAGAAAAGAGCACTATTGTGTTCCTCATCTCCCAGGAGATGCGAGGACTCACCTGGGTATGTTGTGGTCAGGGGTTGCAATGAGAACGGTTACATACAGGATGTGCAATTTATAGTATTATTTATAATGGTCACCCAAGGAGTCAAATGCAAAGTGTGCACAACACTAAACATCTACATAATCCAGCTGAGGGCCTAGATCCCATGGCAATAACCTGCATGAGTTCATCTGAAATCCTAGAACACACAATGAGTCATGCAAATCTGTCTCATGGATCTGTGATGGGAAAGCCCAAAGGTCAGCAGTGGAAGCTAGAAAGTCTATACCAGCAGGGTGAAGGATCTGTGCTAGCAGGCTGTTGGTTCTCTACTGGAGCCAAGAAGTGATGCTCAAAATAAGGACCAGGGATCCCCCAAAAAGTACCACAGCCATCCTCAACGTCAATGAGGTCCCAAGCTCCTCCAACAATACAACAGCTGTGTGCATATTAGGAAGCCAGTGTGACAAACTTCTCCTGGAGATTAAACGTGCATCTTCCCCTCCAGAGCCAGAAAGCAATACTCAAATTAAGGACCAAAGCTCCCCCAAAGTGAACCACAGCCATTCTCAGCAACAAGGTCCCAAACTCCTTGGATGATAACAGTCAAGTGCATAACAGGGGAGAAACAGACAGACAAGCCTCCAGTGCATGGGACTCAAAGACCAGTAGGCCCTAGAACCAAGTGAAGAAAATCAAAACTACACGGCATGGAAAGGAACCCCTCATTCAGTAACACAGGAATGTTTTCTTCAACTCAATTCTGTTTTGTTTTTCCTATTTTGTATTTGTTTATTCTTTTTGTATGTCTGTGGCTTGGGGCTTCCTCATACATTCTCTTCTTTTCTTTTGTTTTTATCTTTTTCTCTTCTGAGTTTTTTTCACTTTCTTCTTCCTTTTACCTTGTTTTTGCTGTTTATCTTGTTTCCTGTTTCTCGTATTCTTTCCAGAGACTGTTGTATATCATTATTAATTTTCTTATATTCATTAATACTACCCCCTTATCATAATGTCTTTCTTACTCTTCCTATCACATAAATTAATTTTTGAAATCTTCCTTTTTTCATTTTCTACTACCTTCACATTTACTAGAAAAATAATAAGCTGTGTGACTCTCTAGATAAATGATTAACTTTATACTATTGCTGTTCAGTATTAGTGTGTTATTGTTAGTAGATGTAGAGTTGTTCTATTTCATTGATATTTACTGTAGCTTAGTAGTAGGACGATATATGGTTTAACTTAGTGTTCATACTGGAATTATACATCTCTTTCCTACACACAAATCTTGTACTTTATTGGTCCTTAGATTTCACAATATTCACTCTGTAGTTCATGCTATAATTGATGTTGATTTGATTATGATAGCCAAAGTGTCATGGCAGTAACTATAAATTGGTTTTCTTTGTTGCCAGTATGCAGTTTGCCAAGGAGTCATAAACAATACTGTGCCGCATTCTGGGAGAACTGAGTACTGAGTCAAAATGCTGGATCCTCCCATCTCATGTCAGTAAAGGTAGTTGGACTCTGGAAAAAATGGTCATCATCAGGAAATTACATAATGATATGTACTGGAGAGGAATGGCTGCCCACAGTGTGGAAGAGTGCGGAAGGACTATGTGTGAACTGGGGATCCAAAGGATTCAGTGGGAGACCTGGAGCTCCATGCAGTGTTCCATGTGAGTCTATACCAGGATTCCAAGGGTCTGTGCCAGAAGGCTGAAGGCTCAGTGCAGGAAGATGAAGCCTTTGTGCTGAAAACCAGGAGATGATGTGCAAGATGAAAGCAAAGACAGATGGGAGAGCCTCCAAAGAAGATAGAAGCCAGTTTTGAGGGTGTTTTTTTTCGCTTTCCACCTTCTATGCCTGATCCTTTTTCCTCTGTCCTGGTTGACCTGGATCTGACCTCCAGTAAATATTGACCATTAAAAATGATAATGGCAGATATGTAGGCCCTGTTTCCTATCTTAGGAAGAAAGCTGTTTTAGTCACTTTTCCATAGATGGACACAATCCCAACACTTAAAAGAGGACAGGTTTATATTGTTTTCTCTTTCAATTTTCATTTTCTTAGTACATGTTTCCAGTACATCATAATTTCATTTCTCATGGGACATTGGTGCATGTACATAACACATCTTAATTCTTTTTTTCATCCCCTTCCTTCCAGTCAATCATCATCTCTTGGTCCCCTTCTCTTTTTCAAAAATCTATTTCCCTGGTTCTTATTATTGTCTTTTGATTTTTTTGGTTAATTAATTTATATTTTAGGTTTCTCATAAGGATAAACCATATGATGCATTAGCTTATTTCATCCACTTAATATTGTGCTCTCAAGGTTTATCCATTTTCCTACAAATGACTCGAGTTTATTCTCGCTTATGAGAGAGTAGTATTCCACCATGTATAAATACCATATTTTCTTTATCCATTCATCTGGTGAGTAGAAGAGAGGTTTATCTTGGTTTATAGTTTCAGCAGACTCAATTCATAGTTAGTTAGTTTCAAGTCAGAAATGGTGTGGTGGAAGGGCCTGGGGGGAAGAAAGCTCATTCCTTGGCAGCCAGGAAACAGAAGGAAAAGGAAAAAGCCAGATTTGTATACCCTCTCCATGTCAGTCCCCCCAGTGACCCACCACTTCTGACCAGGCCTTGGATCCTAAGAGCACATCCAGATTCTGAGATCATGAATGGGTGAATCCACTGATGAGTCCTGTGCTGTATGATGCAATTACATTCCAGTTCTAGAAATTTGGGGGACATTTTAGATTAAAACCATAACTATAACTGAAAGCTATTAGTATTTCAGTGCTTCTTATTACTCTTAGTTTGCTGAAAGCTTTTTTTACAAAATGGACTTTGAAATTTGTTAAATGCTTTCTTACATTTTTTGTATCTATTAATATGAATGTATAGTACATTGGTTATAAAGCTAGGATATCTGTGACACAGTGGGCTGATTGTATCACTGAAAATGCTGAGGTGTTCACCATCACTTGTAAATTGAATTTTATGGACTAACTCACAAACTGATAGGGTCATTTTTTAGTGCAGTTATAGGATTATAGAAAAATTGAATGGAAACTCCTCCTACTCTGATATTCCCTCACCTGTCTTGAATCTTGTTTTATCATTTTACCTCCTTTCCAACATTATTAAATAATTACATGCACCCAGTTAAAACTAACATGCTTATTTTAACTAAAATGTTTTTTGAGCTCTTAATATTCCACTGCACACTGTAAATGCCAAAATTTGAGGAAGAGTGAACATTGTACATAACTTGCAAATACACTGATTTATAGTACTGTGTTTGGTTCTGCACACCACACTTTTAAGAGAGATTTATGAAAATGTGGTGTTCACTTGCAGAAATTTTGATGAATAAAATAAATTTTATCTGTGTTTATTCATTGGTATCATTGAGGAAATGTGCCCTATAAAGAGAAGGTTGAGGAGGAGCTAAACATTGCAAAAGTTGTATAGGAAACAGTGACTTGAGATTAATTTGGATCAAAGCATACATCTTTAAATTTACAAGAAAAAGCCATTTTTGACCTTTTTGAGCTATACTACATAAAGAAGAGGGTGCTCTGGGTTTAATGCTAACAGAGAGAATTTCAGGAGATAGGTGGCAGGAAGTATTTGATCAGCAACTTGAGAGACAGCAAGGACTTCAGAAAGGGTGACAGAAGTGTATTCTTGGTTAAGGCTGAAAGGAGATAGGAAATATAAGAGATTGGAAAGTAATCCCACAAGAACAAACAACAGAAAATTTTCTGAGGGAATAGACAATGTCAGATAATCTAAAGTCTTGCATATTGTAAGCTTGAAGTTTATACTTAATTCTATAAAATAGTAGGTGGTCGTTGAAAACTTTTCAACCAAGCAAATCTTGAGACATAATTAGAGGTATTAGAGAACTGACTTTGGAGTCCATGTGGAAGATGACCTAAAGGAGAAGGGAAGTGAATTAAAATGCAGTATCACAGGCTAGCACTGCTCTAAGTATCGTGACTTAGAAGAGATTCCATCTGACTGTGATATTGGGATAGATAAGAAAAATAGTAACACTAAATATAAAAGATAACATTAAGACTAATTAAATGTAGCTTGTTTTGGATTGCACTTACTTTCCATAATGCGCAGCTTCGGTTGCTGTGTGACATCTTACAAGCTATTCTCATTACTGATAGCAGTGACTTCCTGTGGGAGCACTGGTAGCATCTCCAAATTATATGGACTTGACTTTTCCATTTGTTCTTGCCTGTCAGGTCTATAGCTCTAAACTTGGGATTTTCTTAGAAATGTTTTTAATCCCATAAAGACTGTTTCCATACAGGTTGTGCTGATTCACAGGCCAGTCAACCCTGCTGAGTTTGCTTTTCATTTCATCCTGTACCCTTTCTTAATTTTCTCATATGATGGATATTTACTGAGCAGTGGTGTAAGTAGAGCATGTTTGTTATATGTGTTTCATATGTATTTGCCCTGGTTTCAGACTTCTTATATGGAACTTTTATCTGTTTTCTAGCATAGCTATAAGCCTTCCTCTTTGATATTCTTTAATAAACTCAATAGAATTTGTAGAGACAGAGGAGGTAAACATGTCTCAATGACAATGTTACTCACAAGTTAATATATTGAATTTATATACAGATTAGAAACACATTTTCCTTCCCTTTCATTCTCAACATCCTATAGCCTCCAGTCTTTTTAGTAATGCTTAATTTAATGATAGTCATCATTCAGTCCCAGTCATTTGATAACATGAGCCATGCATCTAGGTGTTATTTTCCCTATTTTAAACATGATGATTGATTTATTACTGAAAAATTAAATGTGATTTGGTGGCAGGGGAATGTCCTGTGCTGAAAGGCCAGCACAGCGAACTCCACCCAGCCCTACAACCTTGGTACCTCACTTGGAAGCTGGTAAGGCCCTGCCCAGTGACCCAAGCAGTTGGAGAGCTATGGTGTGCCATGTGTCATGAGCTGAAGGCCTGCACAGTGCACTCCATCTAACTTTTCAGCCTTGGTACTCTACTCAGAATCTGGTAAAGTCCCGCCTGGCAAACTCAAGCAGCTGGGGAGCTTTGGAGTGCCATGTGGGGTGTGCTGAAGGCCCACCCAGCATACTCCCTACATTTGAGGAGCCTTCGAGTGCAACTAGGGAACTGGGGAATACAAGAAAATGACAAAATGAAAGAGCAAAAATACAATCTCAAACCTCCAAGCCCATCCCAAACAAGTCTAGAAGACATGAACATAGAAGAAAGTGTAAGCCATATACCTGAAATTTCTGAATTGAGAGCAACTGAAGTAAAGAAACAACTGCATGAAGCTGAAAAGAACTCAGATAAGAAATAATCTCCCAGGTAAAAGAAGAAATGATAAACATAATAAAAGAAATGCTGAATACCAACTAAAGAAGAAATAGTTAAAAAAAATTAAGAAGTACTGCAAAAAGATGGAAACCTTGTATGAACAATGTAAGAAAGAAAAATAATGCATGAAACAGATTCAAAGAGCTATCCAGGAAATCAAAAAAACCATCCAAAGATGGCAAAACTGCCTTAATGAATGTGAAGACAGACTTTCAGACCTCGAAGACAAGATTGCAGCTAGTGAACAGGAAAGGAAAGACCTTTTAAAAACAAGGAATCAGGAAGTAACAATTCAACAGTTGCAAGATGATGCAAGGAAAAACAATATAAGATTGATAGGTGTAAACAAAAAAGGTGACAACACAAATGATATCAAAAGATTTTTACAGAAATAATAGCTCAAAATTTCCCAAACATGGGAAAGGAACTGAAATATAGATAAGTGAAGCATATAGAACTCCAGTTAGCCATAACCAAAATAAATCTACATGCAGACACATAATAATCAACATCCCATAAATTCAACATCAGAACAAAATATTAAAGCTGTTAGAGAAAAGAGACAGTTCACCTATAAAGGAAAACCCATCAGAATCACAGCAGACTTCTCAACACAAACAATGAAGTCAAGAAGAATGTAGAGTGAAGTATTTCAAATCCTAAAGGAAAATGACTTCCAACCCAGACTGATGTACCCTGCAAAACTGTTCTTCAAAACTGATGAAGAAATAAGATACTTCCAAAACAAAGAACAGCTGAAGAACTTCATGACCACCAAACCAACCCTGCAAAGAATACTGAAAGATAATCTAGATAGACATAAAAATAACTATGACTTCAAGAACACCAACAGAAAACAAACCACTAGGCAAGGCAAATAATTAAACAGAGGGGAAAGGTAAAAAAACAACAGCAGAAAGATAACATGACAAAAATAAGCCAATATACATCAGTTATAACCATTAATGTACATGGCCTCAATTCACCAATTAAAAGAAGCAGACTGGCAGACTGAATCAAGAAACAACATGCGACCATATGCTATATACAAGAAACCCATCTAATCCAAAAGGAAATCCATAGATTGAAAGTCAAAGGATGGAAAACAATACTTCATGCAACAGGAACCGCCCCCCAAAAAAGCAGGGGTAGCTATTCTATTTGTAGACAATGTGAACTTCAAATCAAGAATGATCAAAAGAGATAAAGAAGGTCACTACATACTTGTTAGGGGAAAACTTGAAAGAGGAAGAGATTATGATCATAAATATATATGCACCAAATATGGAAGCAACCAGCTATATAAAATGAACATTAATAGAAATGAAAAATCAAATAAACCATAACACAATTCTAATGGAAGACCTTAACACCCAATTGATGCAAAGAGACAGATCAACTAGACAGAAAATCAGCAAAGAAATAACAAAACTGAATCAAACTTGTGAGCAAATGGACTTAGTGTACAGAGTGTTCTATCCAACGACATCAGAATATACATTCTTCTCAGCTTCACATGGGATATTCTCTAAAATAGACCATGTACTAGCCCATAGACTATGCTTAAGTAAATGCAAAAGAATCAAAATTATCCCATGCATATTATCTGTTCATAGTACCATGGAACCACAAATTGATGACAAAAGAAACTGAAAAAACTCCATAAACACATGGAAATTAAATAATACACCCCTGACAATCAATGGTTCACTGAAAAAATTAAACAACTTAAAGAATATCTACAAGCAAACAAAAATACAAATACAACTTACCAGAACTCATGGGATGAAATGAAAGCAGTCTTCATAAGAGAATTTATTGTGGTGAATTCCCACATCAGGAAAACAGAATGAACACAAATAAATAACCTGATGCTACACCTCAAACATCTATAAGAAGAAGAGCGAATCAAGCCCAAATCCAAAAGAAGGGAGGAAATTATAAAGACTAGAGGGGAAATTCACGCAATAGAGACTAAGAGAACAATACATAGAATTCACGAATCAAAGAGTTGATTTTTTGAAAGAATTAATAAAATTCATAAGCCCTTAGCCAACTTTATTTTAAAAAAGAAAGAAAAAACTCAAATTCATGCAATAAGAAAGAAAAGGTTGAAATCACTACAGACCCTGTGAAAATACAGATCATGAATACCTACTTCAAAAGCCTTTTGTCCCATAGGTTTGATAACACAGAAGAAACGGACAGATTCCTAGAAACATGAATTACCAAAGCTGAATCAAAAACCTACTTCAAAAACCTTTAATCTCATACGTTTGATAACACAGAAGAAATGGACAGATTCCTAGAAACATATGAATTACCAAAGCTGGACAGATTCCAAGAAACGTATGAATTACCGAACTGGATCAAGAATAACTGCTGAATAACCCAGTTTCAATTAATGAAATTGAAAACGTAATTCGAACAATGCCAACAAAGAAAAGCCCAGGTCCTGATGAATTCACTGCTGAATTCTACAAGAAATTCAAGGAAGACTTAATGTCAATGCTCCTCAAACTCTTCAATGAAATTGAAAGGGAAGTGATCCTCCTTAACTCATTCCTGGAAACAAGTATTGCCCTAATACCAAAACCAGAGAAAGACCCAATCAAAAAAGAGAACTGCAGGTCAATCTCCCTAATGAACATAGATGCAAATATCCTCAGTAAAATATTGACAAAGAGAATGCAGCAAGTCATCAAGAAGATTATACACCACGAAAAAGTGGGATTCATCCCAGGAGCACAGGAATGGTTCAACATATGCAAATCAATAAACATAATACACTATATCAATAGAGCCAAAGATAAGAATCACGTGTTAATTTCAATAGATTCCAAAAAAGCTTTTGATAAAGTGCAACACTCATTCATGATAAGAATTCTATGGAAAATCAGAATAGATGGCCTTTACCTCAACCTGATCAAATCCATCTATGACAAAGCAACAGCCAGCATCATATTAAATGGTCAAAAACTGAAAACTTTCACTCTAAAATCAGGAACAAGACAAGTGTACTGGGTATGCAGTGTACCCCCAAGTCCTCATATAATTTTGATGGGGCTGAGTTATTGGTTTGTTATTGGTTTGTTGATTGACAATGTGAGCACTGTGCCCGCCCAGGGGTGGAGCTGACATACAGCGTAAGGAAAGGTGGGTCTTCCCCTTCTGCTCTCTCTCTCTTGCCAGCGTGCCTTGCAGCTTGCAGCCGCCATGAACGGCAGGCCCGCCATGCCATGCTATCTTGGAACCAACTAATGGACTGAAACTCCCAAGAAACTGTAAGAACAAACCTTTCCTTCCCTAATTTTGGGCGTCAGGTATTTTGTCTCGGCAACGAGCGAAAAGTAACTAAGACAACAAGGATGTACATTATCACCACTCCTATTCAATATAGTTCTGGAAACATTAGCCAGAGCAATTAGACAAGGGAGAGAAATAAAAGGAATAAGGATAGCAAAAGAAGTTAAATTATTATTTGCAGATGACACGATACTCTGTTGGAGACCATTATGAAGTGGCTCTGAGCAGGATTTAAAATTAACTAATTGGCTTTCTGTTTATCTGTGAGTCCAAGGCCTAGGCCCCTTGCCTAGTGATGGAAGCTGATTCATAGTAAGTGAACCTCTATGAATCACTGGTCCTGGCAGAGGTCTGTAATGACCTGTGATGTCAGAGATACCTCAGAGGGCAAGATAAGGTCACTGCCGCCTCCGCCTGGCTCAGACTCAATTAAATAGATAGAGACTACAATTGCAGACATTGCACACCTGTGAGTGTCTCACTCCCCCATAAATGTCATCATGGAGATAACACAGTTCTCCTAAAATTGGCACAATTTACTACTTGGAGAAGTCCTTGAAATGACTCCCAAGGTCCTGCTCATTCCCTGCTTTCCTCTAAATCCTCTCTTTGTTTATTATGAAAAAATAAATATGGGCAATGGAGAGAGGCTCTTTGTTTTAGCCCTCATAATAGCCACAGAGTCAAGAACTCTGCAGGGGCTTTGATTCTCCTGGAGCCCTAAAATCATACCACTTGTCTCATTTATTTAAGCCTTTGCCATACACTCGTTCAGAAGATTGGGGATCTAGGCTGGGTCCCTGATAATACTCTACATGGAAGACCCCCCAAAGATCCACTGAAAGACTTCTAGATGTAATGATCAATTTCATTAATGTAGCTGGATATATGGTCAACACTCAAAAATCCATAGCCTTCCTGTATACAAACAACAAAGTCACTGAGAGAGAAATAAGGGAAACCACACCCTTCACTATAGCAGCCAAGAAATGAAATACTTAGGAATCAATGTAACAAAGGAAGTAAAAGATGTATACAGTGAAAAGTACAATACTCTGAAAAAAGAAATTGAAGAGGATTTCAGAAAATGGAAAGACATTCCTTGTTCATGGATAGGAAGAACAAATATTGTGAAAATGGCCATTCTCCCAAAATTGTTATACAGATTTAATGCAATTCCAGTCAAAATACCATTAGCATAGCTCACACATCTAGAGAAATCATTCCTAAAATTCATCTGAAAACAGAAGAGACCTAGAATAACAAAGGCAATTCTGGGCAACATAGGCAAGGCAGGAAGCATCACAATCCCTGACTTGAAGTTATACTGCAAAGCTACTGTGATAAAATCAGCATTGTGATGGAATAAAAACAGATCTGAAGATCAGTGGAATAGATTAGAAGATGCAACCACAACTATGAACACACTCAGTCACCTCATCTTTGACAAAGGGGCCAAACATGTACACTGGAAGGAAGCCTCTTTAATAAGTGGTGCTGGAGAAACTGGCTTTCCATATGCTGAAAACTAAAACTAGATCCATGTCTATCACCATGCACTAAACTAAAGTCAAAATGGATCAACTTTCTAAATATTAAAACAGAGACACTAAATCTGCTGGGAGACAAAGCAGGTAAAAATCTTGACGACCTAGGAGTAGGTAGGGAATTCATGAACAAAAACCAAACTGCATGGGAAATACTCCCCAGAATCATCAACTGGGATCTCACGTTATTAAAAAGTTTTTGCATGTCAAAGGAAATCTCCAATAGAGTGAAAAGAAGACCCACAAATTGGAAAAATATCTTAGCCAACTGTTCCTCAGACAAAGGTCTTCTATCTAAAACAAATAAAGAATTTTAAAAAATGAGGCCCCTAAAATTCGAAGACTGCCGCAGTCCAGCCGGGCTAGGTCCACAGAGTCCCCGAAGGTGGGCTGAGCATCGGCATGTGTTGAACACACAAACAGCTCAGAGACTGCGTGAATCTGCTTCGTTTATTGCTTCTACTACTAATAATGCTAGTACTACTATTACCCTCTTACAAACTCTAACAGAATAATTTGTACTTTTTTTTCTGGCAAAGGTTGAAAGTTTAGATAACAAGAATGAGATCAACAGGTGTTTCTATGGTTACATGGTTCTATGGTTACATGATTCGTCAGCATACATGATTTGTCAGCATAGGCAGAAAGTTTATACTTAGTTAAAGACCTTGAAGTGTGTTTTGGCTACTAGTAGATTACTGATTGGTTTTAAATTGGTTCAATCGAGTTTCTACATTTACCTATGGGAAAAAATCTCAATAATTGTTTTAAAATATCAATTTTGACTTAGGGAGGTCTAATGTACTATAGGGGGTCGAATTGTTCTAAATGCTCCATTGTGATAGCCTAGCTAAAAGCCTGCAAAACACAAGACCATATTCAGCCATGATTTAG
>RJWM01042281.1:0-14454 GCA_004363535.1 Dasyprocta punctata | reverse complement strand
GGACAGAATTTCACTTCCTCAGACTGAGCTGACTTCACGATGGGGCTGCCTTGGATATCTCACCAACAGGACCACTGAACACAGCGTGCCCTCAGTAAAGGCCACTTGCATGAATACACCCTCGCCACTCAGGTTATGTTGTTTTGTAGATGAGAGGTGTAGATGTCACTCAGACAACTGTCAGCAGTATCTGCGATGTAAGCTCACTGATCAGTGACCTTGGTGACCAGGTGAGCTCTTCACTGGCAAGAAGAGACTCTCCTAGAGTTCTTCCTGCTGCTTTGGCCCCTCCTCATCTTTCCCAGTCCCGAAGACCCTCCTTTGAACTCCCTCTGCTGTCCTGTCTCTTTCAGACCCCCCTACAAGGACCATGTTGGTTTCTTCATTTTCTTTTCCACTCAGAAACAGGCACTGCTAGGTATTTAATGGCTTCACTGTACTTTTATGTGACAGTACTAATGCCATACCCTCCATTCTCAACCTCGTAGGATAGAGGTTATACGTGGAAGACCAAAATTACAGAACACCTGTGTGCAAAAGACTGGACAACACTGACTACTCCATTTCTTATATGGCTGGGACTCAGACTCCTTTTTACCTGGCATCGTAGAAGGTAGGTGAAAACTTTTTAGCACTGTTTACCTTGCACAGGGCTCAGTCATTTGCCCATGGGAATTTGCCATTTCGGGAAAAGCATCATAATATGATTCGTTATCATTAAAAGACTCTGTTCCTTAGAACTGAAATTATCTTGATAGGAATGTTCCATACCATTTGGGAAAGTTGGCAGAAAGTATCACATACTATTGTTGTTTTGGTTTTTGGGGTTTTTTTTTTTCAGTACTGGGGCTCGTGCTCAGGTCTGTGCCTATGGCTGGCAAGTGCCATACCACTGAGCTACAGTCCCAGCCCCAGTGTCATCATTTCAGTTATCAAAATCAATACAAGTCTCTTCACAACGCTCATCACCCCAACATGCTGAGCATTTGCTTGTTTAGCTGTTACTTTCTTGTCCCTCTCACTAGAATGTAAGCTAATATGAGCAGGGACTTGGTGAGGTTTGTTGGACAGTATTCTGGTCACTGAGAAGACAACCTGGCACTAGTAAAGGGTGGTAACATTACTCTAGGAATGACCTGATCCCCAGACCAGCTCTGGATACAGGGACCAGCCTCCAGGACTTTCCTTTCTGAACTCTGTACCTCAAGATTACTCTCTAGCTCAGACTTCAGACTGGGTCAAGAATCCAAAGAGGCCATGCCCCACCACCAAGGGCACGTGCATCTGGAGTAAGGCAGACCTGGCCTGGAATTTAGTGTCTTCCTTTTTGTGTGATGTTAGGGACGTTACCTGATCTCTCAATGCAGGAATGTCCTCCTTTGCCATATGGGTTAATATGGACTCTACAAGGGTGACAGGTAAGTGAGTTGTTTATACAGGATCCATGTTCTTCACCTGATAGATATTCGTGAATATCTACTTGGGGCGGGGCTTCGTGGTGGGTAAACCACACAACATTGCTGAGCTCTTTTGGCTCCTGGCCTCACCTCAGACCAGCTGAGTGGTGTTAGAGCTGAGAGAGGGGAGATGGTGGGTGTTGTGAGAACTCGGAGGAAGGTCTGCTGTCTGGGGCTTGGGGAAGAAGCCAGAGAAAGCATCCGGGAGGGAGGTTGTCTAGCTGAGTCCCTCAGGGTGGATAAGAGCTGAGTCCTGCCAAGAGCCGTCCATTTCCAGACTTTCATCTAAGGCCACCATGACCATCCCATCTGCAGTCTCCCTATTAACCAAGGAATGGGGAACTGACCCAGTGCTGGCCGACGTGATAGGAAGAGAGTCTCTGCCAAGGTCTCTGAAGTATGCACTTCCTTGCTCTCAGGAAAGATACAGGAATAGAACGTGCCTTTCTATACTTGGATCTAGCAGTGTATGCCTGTCAGTCCTGGGACCAGTACAGGAGAAAAGGACAGATTAGACAGATGATCTTTGTGTGACCCACTGGTCACACGTCATTCACAGCCTAGGCCCACCTGTCCCCCTGACTGGTTTGTAGGATGTTCAGTTGCCTTTCTGATGAGACCTGATTGAGAGAGGTTTTCCCTTAAATCAAACAGTAGAACTCCAATATGGTGAATAGTGTGGATTTTCCTTGAGAATCCAATACAATGTCATGGTTTAAGATACTAATTCTGATTCCACTTACGCTTTCTTGCTGTGTTATTCTTGCTCTTATAATCACATCATCTTGACACAATTAGTGGCTTCATCTGTCAAATGGGTTTGTAATCATTAATAATGCCAATCCCTACGTCAGTGTTCCTTTCATTTGCATTTCTGTGATAACCAAAATGCTGCACATGTTTTATATACTTATTAGCCATTTTTACTTCTGAGAAGTGTCTGTTCATTTCAATAGCCCATTATTTGATTGGGTGTTTTATTTCTGGGGGTCTAATTTTTGCAGTTTTTTATATCCTAGATATTAGTGCTTGTCCAAAGAGTACCTAGCAAAAAACTTTTTCTATCTTGTAGCTTGTTTTTTAATTCTGATTTTTTTCTTTTGTATGCAAAAGCTTTTTAACTTGATATAATCCCATTTTTTTTATTCTTGGTGTTGTTTCTGTTTAGAAAGTCCATGCCTATGCATGTAGTTTCAAGTTTTACCTGTTTTATCTTCTAGCAGAGTATTTCTGTTTAATATCTAAGTCTTTGATCTATTTTCATTTTAGTTTGGTACAGGGAGAGAAATATGGTTCTAAATTCATTAGACTACATATTCATGACTAGTTTTCCCACCATCATTTGTTAAACACACTGTCTTTTCTCCAGCATATGCTTTGACCCCTTTGTCAAAGATCAGATAGATGAGTATGGCTAATGTTTCTACATACTCTGTGTTCCATTGATTGATGTGTTTGTTTTGTACCAGTATCATGCTGCTTTTATTTCTGTAAGTTGCTAATATGACTTGAAGTCCAGGATTGTGATGCTTCTTGCTTTGCTCTTGTTGCCCCGGATTACTTTGCTATTCTAGGTGTCTTCTAGTTCTTTATGAATTTTAAGATTGTTTTCTCTAATTTTGTGAGGTATGCTATTGGTTTTCATTGGAATTGCATTAAATGTATACATCTGTTTTAGTAGTATAGCCATTTTGACAATATTGGTTGTACCTATTCAAGGACAAAGAACATCTTTTCCTTCTTTTTTTGTTTATTTAAGAGAAAAAAAGATACAGAAAAGAAAAAAAGCAAAAGAGAAAAACAACAATAACAAACCTAAAACAATAACAGCATAGGTTTTCAAAACAAGATGATAGGAATTTGAAAATGATTGTAATATTGCATATGGTTACCTTCAGAAAGGTTGCTTAGATTACCAGATATAGACATGTAACATTGATCTAATCATATGACTATTAACTGTTCTTTTCCAAGAACTAATACAATTAGTAGTGTAGTCATTTTAGCTATTTTTATATATATATACAAATTTATGTCTTTTTCCTTTTCCTTTCCTTCTTTCCTCCTTTCCACTATCCCAGTTACTTTTCCTCTTTGAGTAGTTTCATACCCTTCCACAATATTTATTGTAGATTATGGATCATATTTGCTCTTTCATTTTCTTACACTAGGGAGATAATATGGTATTTACACATGAGAGTTTGATTTATTTCACTTATGAGCATGGTCTCAAGTCACATCCATTTACTTATAAAAGCCTTGATGCAACCTTTCTTCATAGGTGAGTAGAAAAATACCATTGTAGAAAAATACCACATCTTTTTTATCCATTCGTTGATTGATGGGCACTTGGGTTGTTTCCAAGATTTGGCTGTTACAAATTTGGTTGCTGTAAACATGGGTGCACATATATCTCTGTGGTATGATATTTTCAATTCTGGAAAAATGCCCACAAGGAGGGTAGCTCAGTCAAATGGAACCTCTAATCCTAGCTTTTTGAGGAATCTCCACACTGATATCCACAGTGATTCCATCAGCCTACACTCCCACCAGCAGTGGAGAAGGGTTCCTTTTTCCCCACAGCCCCTGCAGCATTTATTATTTAGTGAATTCTTGATCTTGGCCACTGTTTCTGGAGTGAGATAAAATCTCAGTGTTGTTTTAATTTGCATTTCTCTAATGACCAATTGTGCTGAACATTTTTTCATACGTTTATTTGCCATTTTTATTTCTTCATCTGAGAGGTGTGTATTCATCTCAGATGCCCATTTTTGGATTGCATCTTTGAATTTTAGGGGACTGATTTTTTAAAATTCTTTATATGTTCTAGATAGAAGTCCTTTGACTGAGGGACAATTGACTAAGATATTTTCCTAATTCGAGGGTTTTCTTTTCACCCTGTTAGAGATTTCTTTTGACATGCAAGCACTTTTTAATAGGACAGGATCTCAGTTGTTGAGTCTGGGAAGTATTTCCCGTGTAGTTTGATTTTTGTTCATGAACTCTCTGCCAACCCCTGTCGTCAAGATTTCTACCTACTTTGTCTTCTAGAAGATTTAGTGTCTCTGTTTTAATATTTACATCTTTGATCCATTTTGACTTTAGTTTAGTGCATGGCTATAGGCATGGTTCTAGTTTTTGTTTTTGGCATGTGGAAAACCAGTTTTTCCAGCACCACTTATTAAAGAGGCTATCTTTCTTCCAGTGAACATGTTTGACCCCTTTGTCAAAGATGAGGTGGCTGAGTGTGTTTGTAGTTGTGGCTGTATCTTCTAGTCTATTCCATTGATCTTCATGTCTATTTTTATTCCAGTACCATGCTGATTTTATCACAGTAGCTTTGTGATATTGTTTCAAGTTGGGGATTGTGATGCCTCCTGCCTTCCCTTTGTTGCCCAGAATTGCCTTTGCTATTCTAGGTCTCTTTTGGTTCCAGATGAATTTCAGGAATGATTTCTCTAGCTCTGTGAGGTATGCAAGTGGTATTTTGATTGGGATTGCATTACATCTGTATAAGAAGTTTGAGAGAATGGCCATTTTCACAATGTTGGTTCTTCCTATCATGAACAGGGAATATCTTTCCATTTTTGGAAATAATCTTCAATTTCCTTTTTCAGAGTAATGTAATTTTAACTGTATAGATCTTTTACTTTCTTTGTTAGATTGATTCCTAAGTATTTCAATTTTTGGATGCTACAGTGAAGGATGTGTTTTCCCATATTTCTCTCTCAGTGAAGTAGTTGTTTGTGTACAGGAATGCTATTGATTTTTGAGTGTTGACCTTATATCCAGCAACATTACTGAATTTGGTTATTACATACAGAAGTCTTTCAGTGGATTTTTGGGGGTCTTCTATGTAGAGTATCATATCATCTGCAAATAATGATAATTCTACTTCTTCCTTTCCTATCCTTATTCCTTTTATTTCTCTCTCTTGTCTAATTGGTCTGGCTAATGTTTCCAGAACTATATTGAATAGGAGTGGTGATAATGGACATCCTTGTCTTGTTCCTGATTTTAGGTTGCAAGTTTTCAGTTTTTGTCCATTTAATAAGACATTGGTTATCGGTTTATGATATATGGCTTTTATCAGGTTGAAGTAGAGACCATCAGTTCTGATTTTCTGTAGGGTTTTTATCATGAATGAGTGTTGGATTGTGTCGAAAGCTTTTTCTGCATCTATTGAGATGGTCATGTGGTTCTTGTCCTTGGCCCTGTTGATATGGTGTATTACATTTCTTGATTTGCGTATGTTGAACCATCCCTGCATTCCTGGAATGAATCCCACTTGATCATGGTGTATAATCTTCTTGATGACTTGCTGTATTCTATTTGCCAGTATTTTATTGAGGATTTTTGCATCTGTGTTCATAAGGGAGATTGGCCCGTAATTTTCTTTTTTGGTTGGGTCTTTGTCTGGTTTTGGTATTAGGGTAATACTTGTTTCCAGGAATGAGTTAGGGAGACTTGCTTCCCTTTCAATTTCATTGGGGAGTTTGAGGAGTATTGGCATTAAGTCTTCCCTAAATTTCTTGTAGAATTCAACAATGAATCCACTGAGGCCTGGCCTTTTCTTTGTTGGTAAGGTTCTAATTACATTTTTAATTTCATTAGCTGAAATTGGGTTACTCAACAGTTTTACATCTTCTTGATTCAGCTTTGGTAATTCATAGGCTTCTAGGAATCTCTCCATTTGTTCTGTGTTATCAAACCTATGTGAGTAAAGGTTTTTGAAGTAGATATTGCTGATCTTCTGTATTTCCACAGGGTCCGTAGTGATTTCACCCTTTTCATTTCTTATTGTATAGATTTGAGATTTTTCTTTCCTCTTTTTGATATGGTTGACTAAGGGTTTATCAATTATATGTATTCTTTCAAAGAACCATCTCTTTGATTCATTACTTCTTTGTATTTTCTCAGTTTCAATTGCGTTAATTTCTGCTCTGATCTTTATAATTTCCTTCCTTCTTTGAGCTTTGGACTTGACTTGCTCTTCTTTTTCTAGAAGTTTGAGGTGCATCATTAGGTTGTTTATGTGTGTTCTTTCCATTTTTCTGATGTGGGAGTTCAGTATTATAAATTTCCCTCTGAGGACTGCTTTCATAGCCCACAGGTTCCAGTAATTTGTATTTCCATTTTCATTTCATTGTAGATACTGTTTAATTTCTTCTTTAATTTCTTCTGTGACCCATTGATTGTTTAGGAGAGTGTTATTTAATTTTCATGTGTTTATGGGGTTCTTGTGGGTTTTTTTGTCATTACTTTTCCAATTTTATTGCGCTATGGTCAGATAATGTGCATGGAATTGTTTCCATTCCTTTGCATTTACTTAAGCATGTTCTGTGGGCTAGTATATGATCTATTTTAGAGAATGACCCATGTGCAGCTGAGAAGAATGTGTACTCTGATGTTGTTGGGTGGAACACTCGGTACACATCTACTAGGTCCATTTGTTCACAAGTTTGATTCAGTTCTGTTATTTCTTTGCTGATTTTTTGTTTGGTTGATCTGTCTCTCTGACAGTGGGGTGTTAAGGTCCCCCATTATAACTGTACAGTGGTTTATTTGATATTTCATGTCTATTAGGATTTGTCTTACATAGTTGGGTGCTCCCGTATTCGGTGCATATGTATTTATGATCGTAATCTCTTCCTCTTGAAATTTTCCCCTGACAAATATGTAGTGACCTTCTTTATCTCTTTTGATCATCCTCAGTTTGAAGTTCACATTGTCTACAAACAGAATAGCTACCCCTGCTTTTTTCTGGGTTCCTGTTGCATGGAGTATTGTTTTCCAGCCTTTGATTTTTAGTCTGTGAATTTCCTTTTGAGTTAGATGTGTTTCCTATACATAGCATATTGTTGGATTTTGTTTCTTAACCCACTCTGCCAGTATGTTTCTTTTTATTGGTGAGTTGAGACCATTTACATTGATTGATATAACTGATATGAGCTGATTTATCATTGTCATGTTATCTTTCTGTTGTTGGTCTTCCACATTTTCTGTTTCATTGTTTGCCCTGCTTAGTAGTTTCCTTTTGCTGTTGTTCTTCGTATTGTAGTTATCTTTGTCTCTTTCAAGAGTGTCTTTCAGTACTCTATGTAGTGTTGGTTTGGTGGCCATGAATTCTTTCAGTTGTTCTTTGTCATGGAAGTATCTTATTTCTCCATCAATTTTTAAAAATAGTTTTGCAGGACACATCAGTCTGGGTCGAAAGTTGTTTTCTTTCAGGATTTGAAATACTTCACTCCAAGCTCCTCTTGTCTTAAAGTTTTGTGTTGAGAAGTCTGCCGTGATTCTGATAGGCTTTCCTTCATAGCTGATCTGTTTCTTTTCTCTGACAGCTTTAATGTTCTGTTCTTGTGTTGAATTTCTGATACCCTAATGATTATATGTCTGGGTAAAGATTTATTTTGGTTATGGTTAATTGGGGTTCTGTATGCCTCACTTATGTGTATATCAGATTCTCTTCCCATGTTTGGAAAATTTTCTGCTGCTATTTCTGCAAATAGTCTTCACTGGTCATTCTTATTGACCCCTGCTTTTTTCGTTGACTCCTGTCAATCTTATATTGTTTCTTTTGGCATCATCTTGCAGTTGTTGAATTGTTCTTTCCTGGTTCCTTGTTATTTTTAAGAAATCTTGTCTTTCGTGATCATAAGGTTCCATGCTGTCGTCAAGGTCTGAGGGTCTGTCTTCAGCTTCTTTCAAGTGGTTTTGCCAACTTTCAGTGGAATTTTTAATTTCCTGAATATCCCTTTGAATCTGTTTCGTGCATTCTGATTCTGTCTTATGTTGTTCAATCACGGTTTCCATCATTTTCTTATGTTCCTCTATCTTTTTTATCTAGACCTTCTTTAGATACACTCAACATTTCTTTCATAATGTTTGTCATTTCTGTTTTTTACCTGGGAGATTATTTCTGATCCAGTTTCCTCTTTAGCTTCATGGAGTTATTTCTTTACTTCTGTTGCTATCATTTCAGAAAATTCAGTTGTGCAATTTCCAGTGTCTTCCATTTCAGTGTCTCCTGGGTTTGTTCTCAGTGGGCTGGAGGACTGAGACTGCATCTTGCTCTTTCATTTTGTCATTTTCCTCTGGGACCTGTGTGGCTGGCCAGATACTGTCTTGATGGATTGCACTGAAACGTTGCTCTGGGAAAAGCTTCAATCCTCCCATAATCCATGGCTAGCTGGGTCGCACCACCAACTATGGCACCAAAGCCTTGTGCTCTGTTACCTGTGAGGCTGGATAGCCATTCCCCTGATGGATTGCGCTGGGTTGCATTGGGACCCTGGGCTGGGCAGAGCTTGGGTTCTCCATGCAGCTAGCAAGGATGCACCCCTGGAGTGTGTCGCTGGGCCCTTGCACCTGGCTGGATGTAGTTCAGAACCTCTGAGACCCAGGCAGCTATCAGGGATGCACCCCCGGAGTGTGTTGCTGGGGCCTTGTGCCTGACTGGGTGGAGTTCACAATCTCTGGAACCCAGGCAGCTAGCAGGGTTACATCCTTGCAGTGTGTCGCTGGGGCCTTACACCTGGCTGAGTGTAGTTCAGAAACTCTGGGATCCAGGTGGCTAGCAGGGACGCACCCCCAGAGTTTGGCGCCAGGGCCTTGCACCTAGCTGGGTGTAGTGCAGAACCTCTGGGACCCAGGTGGATAGCAGCAGTGCACCGTTGGAATGTGGCACCTGAGGCCTAGCGCCTAGCTGGGAGTTTAGAGCCTCTGGACCACGTGGCTAGCTGGAACATACCCCTGAACTGTGGCACTGGGGCCTTGTCCCTTCTTTTTTCTTTTCTTTTTTTTTTTTTTTTTTTTTTTTTTTTTTTTTTGTTTTTTGTTTTTTGTCTTTTTGAGACAGGGTTTCACTATGTAGTTCAAACTCATTTTGTATCCTAGGCTGGCCTTGAACTCACAGTGATCCTCCTGCCTCAGCCTCCCAAGTGCTGGGATTACAGGCGTGTGCCATCACATCTGGTTCTTTCCTTTTTTTGATGTCCTCTTTAAATTTCTTTTTCTGAGTACTGTAGTTTTCATTTAGAGGTTCTTAATGTCCTTGGTTCGGTGAATTACTGCATAATTTTTTGAGGGTATTGTAAATTGTATGGTTTTCCTAATTTCTTTCTTGGTGGGTTCATTATTAGTGTGCAAGAACACTATTGATTTGTTTTTGTACTAATGCTGCTCACTTTAATGGTGGTGCAATAGAAAAATACAAGGTTTTACTCCCTTGAACCAATAGAAGATTTAAACTTATAATAGAATGTATCCCAGACTGCAAGGCTGTGGAAAGTGTGCAATAGGATGAAGACAGTTTCTTGCATTAAGCAGAGTAAGAGATATAACTGCCAACCCAGCATAATGATTGTATTAATTTGGAGAAAATCCTTTTGTCCTGGTGATGGTTTCATCTTCCCTATCTTCTAGTTGCATGGGAAATAAATGAGTTTGCTTCTTCCATTTTTACATCTTCTTGTTACTAATATATATCTTGTTTCAGTAGGATGCCATCCATTAAGGCTAAAGGAGTCTTCCTGGGTTTCTGAATTGTGTTGTATACACATCTGTTTGAGATTTCAGCTTGTCTTTTTTTATAGCATTCGCTTGTTGTTTCTTCCATTGTTAGACAAAATATTATCAACGTGTCCTTTCCATATTTACTGCCATCAAACCCATTAAGATCCCAAGTTCTCAAACGTCTGGTTTTTAAATCTGCGAAATAGTAAAGAATTAAAAAAAACAAAAGATAAAAAGCTCTTTGACAAAAACCCGTGTTCCTTAAGCATGGCCTGTATTGTAACTTTCTCCCATAATACTATTTTCCACATCCCACTACTGGCAGGTTCTATCTGTATTAGAGGAACAGGCTGTGGAAAGGAGATGTATAAGGTAACTCTTATTCTTGAACAGTCTTATTCTCATGGTTCGAATTCTTTCAGATAATAAAACTCCTTGCTGTTCCCCACATCCTGACAAATAGCAAAGTCCTCTTACTAGAGCCATCCAACTATCTCAGCTCTGCCATGTGTGCAGTGTGGCTTCTAATTGCACAGGCAAGGACTGCGGTACAGGGGGATTGGAAGGGGAGCAGGCAGAGGTTTCAGGTGGACTCTGAGGTACTTATTCTACTTCCAATGGCAGGTTCCCCCCCACACCCGCACTGTCCAGAGCAGGTGACCCCATGCAGTCTGGCTTCCTCTTCTGACAGCTCCTGTTAGTGAGGAAGATGAAACATCTGCACCTTCATTATTTAAACTTCGCTGGCTCTCAAGTATGACACAATAACACAGGAGCATGCCCATCCCCCTAAATGAATACTACTGTGTTGTTTCTCTGGAAGGTGCCTCTGCTCATTTTTTTCCAAGCCAGACCATTCCAGAGTCAGTGATGGAATGTGATCCCCTCATCCTGTTTGGGGTGACCTTAAACAAAGTTAATCCTCATCCAGTAGTTTCATTGTTATTTTGGACATCAGTTCAGCTAGCTTATGCGTAATCAGCATTCATTGATGCCTTAGCTATTGGCACTGTAACTTAGAAAGATGTAAGATCACATAAACTGCTGATACAACTTACAAGCTTGTAAGTAGGACAAAAAGTTGTCATATATTCCTTGATTTTCAGAACTCTGTAGTGTTTTCTAGTTAAGTCTGAGGTGTAGACTCTGGAGGAATAGTGATGCAGAAGTTATCTGGCTATACAAGGGTCTGAAGGACATTCTCATTCTCCTTCAAAGTATAACTATATAACAAAGAGCGGAGACCATCATTTTCAGGGGTGCTTCACTTCCACAGTAAATGGGATCTGATCATTCTGTTAAAATAGACAGCATGCTGGGGGGTTAGCTCAGTGGCTCAAGCGCTTGCCTGGTAAACATGAGGTCATGAGTTCAATCCCCGGTACCAAAAATTTTTAAAAAGTTAAAAAGTAAAATAGACAGTGTACTTTCCATGGGTGTCTATATACTAAGAGGTAGTATGGCAATTAACTTCAGTGCAAGACTGAATCCAGATTCCTGTCTTTTGGGAAAAAAAACTTATTTTTTTTCATGAAAACTAGATACTCTTCACTAGTTTATTGAATTAAAAAATTTGAAGATCTCACGTTTTTATTTTGTTTTTATTTTTTTATTTTTTGTCTTTTCGAGACAGAGTTTCATTATATAGTTCAGGCTGGCCTTGAACTCACTTTGTAGCCCAGGCTGGCCTTGAACTTGCAGTGATTCTCTTGCCTCAGCTTCCCAAGTGCTGGCATTGAAGGTGTGTACCACCATACCAGGCTGAAGATCCTGCATTTTTAAAAGACCCTTTTACATATAGTAAAACATATAATTGACAGATTGGGGAATCAGTCTGAATTGGACACATTATGGTTGCGACACAGAGATGAAATTTCCTAACACCACTACCTTGACATGGATTTGATAACCTCCCTCAAAAGAATTCCATGAAAAATTGCTTCAAAGCCCCTTTAAGATTGCAATAGTGAAGACCAGGGATATAGCTCAATGGCACAGCGCCTGCCTGGCAAGCATAAGGTCGTGAGTTTGATTCTCGGTACCAAAAAAACAAAAACAAAAACCATACATTTGGGGCCAGGGATATAGTTTAGCGGCACAGTGCAGCAGAACCACAAGTAAGCAATCACCTGTAAGCCTGTTATTTCAAATAGACTGAAAAGCCAACCATTTTTTTATGGGTGTGCAATTTTTCAAAACAAATCATAAGCTGAAGCATCAAATCTGCACAGCACTGTCCCTTCACAGAAGACAAGAAACTTGCAGTGCATCATGTCAGAGGCCATTCTTGGTGCTGTAGGCTGTGAAAGTGGGCTCCTTCAGGGTTTGGCTGATGTGGAAGGAAAGGCCTTGGCATGGTGCAGACTGTTCAGGCGTGGGCTGAGGGGTATTGGGGCTGGCTCTGGAGATGATCTGGTTTAAGCTGCTGTCTGGCCCACTGGCCTCATTTGGGCTGTGGATGCTGGTGCTGCTGCTACTGCTCCTGCCACTGTCATTGCTCCAAGATTCTGTGTCCCACAAATCCTGAAAGACGGGGTTTCTAATACTCATTTTGCTGGGGGTGTTATCTTCCTCATTGCCACTCTGGGGGGTGGAGGCGCTTGCTCATCATAGCTGGTGGAGAAGAGCAACCAGGTGCTGACGCCTGTGAAGGGCAAGCTGAGGGGCTTGTGTTTGTGTGGCTGCCACAGTGGTGAATACTCCCTACTCAGACTCACTATTCATTTTTGAATGTTGATTTTGTACCCTGCTACCTCATTGAACTTGCGTATTAGTTTTAGGTATCTGTTGGTGGAATTTTTTGTGTTTTCTGTCTAGGGGATCATGTCATTTTAAATAAGCATAATTTGACTTCCTTTCCTATATGTATTACTTTTATTTGTTTTTCTTGCCTGATTGCTCTGGCTAAAGTTTCAAGTCTGTATTGAACAGCAGTGGTTTCAAGTGTTGTACTGGACTTGTCTTGTTCTTGATTTTAAGGGAATAACTTTTAGGTGTTCCTCATCTCATGATGTTGGCAATAGGTTTTTCATAAATAGCTTTCATCAAGTTCAAGTAAGGTCCTTCTATACTTATGTTATTCAGGGTTTTTGTCATAGATGAGCATTGGATTCTGTCAAAGGCTTTTTCTATGTATATTGATGATCATGTGATATTTGTCCTTGCTTCTGTTTATGTGATGGATTATATTTATTGATTTTTTTGTGTGTTGAATCATCTCTGGTTCTCAGGGATGAAGCTAACTTGGTCATGATATACGATGTTTTTAATGATTTTATTTTTGATACAGGGTCTCACTGTGTAGTCCAAGCTGGCCTTGAACTCGCTATGTAGCTGAGGGTGGACATGAACACATGGCAATCCTCCTGCCTCAGCCTCCCAAGTGCTGGGATTCCAGATGTATGCCAGCACACCCAGCTCTTTTTAATGATTTGTTGAACTGCTTGTGTGTATCTTGTTGAGAATTTTTGCATCTATGTTTATTAACTAAATTTACTTGTAGTTTATTTCATTAAGTCCTTGTCTGGTTTTGTAATCAAGGTAATACTAGTTTCCAGGGATGATTTGGGGAGTGTCTATTCCTTTTCAATTTCATTAGAGTTTGAGGAGTACTGGCGTTCGATCATCCCTGAGGTTCTTGTAGAACTCTGCAATGAGCCCACTAGTTCCTAATTTATTGATTTTTTTGTGTGTTGAATCATCTCTGGTTCTCAGGGATGAAGCTAACTTGGTCATGATATACGATGTTTTTAATGATCTGCAATGAGCCCACTAGTTCATAATTTATTTTTTATTTCTGCCTCAATTTCAAGGCCTTGTTTGGGGGTGACTCAGGGTTTTTAGATTTTCTTGGTTAAGTTTTGGTAATTCATATATAACTAGGAATCTACTCATTTCTGCTGGACTCTCCAATTCATCGGAATATAGGTTTTCAAAGTAGTTCCTAATAATCTGGATTTCAGTGATATCTGTTGCAATTTTGCCTTTTTCATTTCTAACTGCAGGAATTTAGGTTTTTTTTATAATATCATCTAAAGGTTTATCAATTTTGTTTATCCTTTCAGACAAGTAACTCTTCAGTTAACTGATTCTTTGTATTGTTTTTAAGTCTCAATTTCATTGATTTTGCTCTGATTTTTGTAATTTCTTTCCTTGTACTACCTTTGGATTTGGATTGTTCTTGTTTTTCTAGGACCTTGAGGTGCATTGTTAGGTTACTTTTTTTTTTTTTTTTTTTTTTTTTTTTTTTTTTTTTTTTTTTTTTTTTTTTTTTTTTTTTTTTTTTTTTTTTTTTTTTTTTTTTTTTTTTTTTTTTTTTTTTTTTTTTTTTTTTTTTTTTTTTTTTTTTTTGCGGCACCGGGGATTGAACTCACAACCTCACGCCTGCCAGGGCAGGCGCTTAAGGCATTGAGCCAAACGCCCGGCCCTGGTTTTTCGAGGCAGGGTCGCATTATGTAGCTCAGGCCGGCCTTGCGCTCGC
>RJWM01042280.1:0-14454 GCA_004363535.1 Dasyprocta punctata | reverse complement strand
TGCCAATGAGAATGTATACCCTGCTATAATGTGATTGGGTGGTGGGTTGGTATTTAAGTGGGCTCCCGCCTGCGAGCGAGTAGTAGAAGAAGGAAGAACGAAAAGGGCGAGAAGCACATAGGAGCCGCTCATAGCGGACGCGTGGGAGGCTTCTTGGAGCGTAACCCACCAGGGACGATTAAAGCTGTCTCACCTCGCCACTAGTGTGTCGTGTGTCTTCCTGCCGGCCGGGACAGGCGCCCGACACCACGCAAGACTAATGAGAGTGAAAAGATGGAAATACGAACCAAGAGGTGAAAATTATGACACAAAAGAGCAAAGTGAAATCTCAGAACTCCAGCACATCTGGAACAAGTAGAGGAGATATAACCATAGAAAACATTGGAAGACACACAATTTCTGAAAGGATAACAAGTGAAGTAAAAAAACAAATCTATGAGGCTATAGAGGAAATCAGACCAGAAATAATCTCTCAGGTAAAAAAAAAAAAAAAGAAAAAAAAGTGTTGAATTAATGAAGGAATTGCTTATAGATTAAAAAAATACAGGAACATAGGACAATGATGGAAACCTTGAATCAACAATATAGGAGAAAAATAGAATTCAAGAAATGGACTTAAAGAGATATCCATGAAATTAAAAATTCTACTGAAACCTGGCAAAACTGATTGAATGAAGCTGAAGATAGACTTTCAGACTATTGCAGCTAGCAATCATGAAAGGAAAGATCTCTTAAAAATAACAAAGGACCAGTGAAATAGCAGTTCAACAGCTCAAGATGATACAAAGAAAAACAATATAAGACTGGCAAGTGTCAATGAAAAAGCAAGGCTCAACACAAATGACATTTTAAAAAAACTATTTGCAGAAGTAACAGCTGCATATTTCCCAAGCATGGGAGCAGAATCTGACATCCAGATAAGTGAGGCATATAGAACTTCAAGCAGTCATCACCAAAATAAACCAGGCATATAATAATCAAAATCCCAAAAATTCAGGACAAAAACAGAATATTAAAAACTGTTAAAGAAACGAAACAGATCACCTATAAAGGAAAGCCCATTAGAATCATGACTGACTTCTCAACACAAAACTTCAAGTCAAGAAGAGCTTGGAGTCAAGTATTTCAAACCCTGAAAGAAAACAACTTCCAAACCAGATTGAAGCACCCTGAAAAACTATTTTTCAAAATTGATGGAGAAAAAAGATGCCTCCATGACAAAGAACAACAAAAGAAATTTATGTCTACCAAACCAACACTACAAAGAGTACTGAAAGATATTCTAGATAGAGTTAAAAATGACCACAATTCCCAGAACAAAAGCAAAAAGAACACCAGGCTTGGCAATCAGTTAAACAGAGGGTGAAAGCAAGGAACCAACAACAGGAAAATAACATGACAAAGATAAGCTGAAACGTATCAGTTATAACCATCAATGTAAATGACCTCAATTCACCAATCAAAAGAAACAGGTTGGCAGAATGGATCAAGAAACAAAATCCAACAAAAAATACTTTTAACTCAAAAAGAAACTTATATACTGAAAGACAAAGGAGGGAAAACAATATTCCATGCAATGACAACCCAGAAAAATAATCAGAGGTAGCTAGTCTGTTTGCAGACAATGTGAACTTCTAACCAAAAATTATCAAAAGACATTAAAAAAGGTCACTACATATTTGTTAGGGGAAAAATTCAAGAGAAAGAGATAACAATTGTAAATATATATGCACCAAATACAGGAGCACCCAACTCTATAAGACAAATATTAACATACCTGAAAAATCAAATAAGTAATAATGCTATTGTAATGGGGGACCTTAATACCTATCATTGCAAAAAGATAGATCAACTGGACACAAATTCATCAAAGAAATAACAGAACTGAGTCAAACATGTGAACAAATGGATTGAACAGACATTTCCACAGTGTTCCACCAAACAACATCAGAATACACATTCTTCTCAGCCACATGGGACCATCTCTAAAATATACCATATGCTAGCCCATAGATCATGCTTAAGTAAATACAAAGGAATTAAAATTATCCTATGCAAATCGTACAGCCATAGTGCAATGAAACTGGAAATTAATGGCAATAGAAACCACAAAAACTCCATAAACACATGTAAATTAAATAACACCCTCCTGAACAACCAATGGGTCACAGATGAAATTAAAGAAAGTAAACAATATCTACAATCAAATTAAAAGGCAGATACAGCAAACCAGAACCTGCAGGATGCAACAAAAGCAGTTTTAAGGGGAAAGTATATAGCAGTGAATTCTCATATCAGCAAAGCAGAATGAGCACAAATAAACAACCTAATGCTGCACCTCTAGTTTCTAGAAAAAGAAGAGCAAGTCAAGTCCAAAGCTCATACAAGGGAGAAAATTACAAAGAGCAGAGCAGAAATTAACACAGCTGAGACTAAGAAAACAATACAAAGAATTAATGAATCAAAGAGTTGGTTCTTTGAAAAAATAAACAAAATAGCCAACTTTATCAAGAAAAGAAAAGAAAAATTCAAATTAATACAATGAGGAATGAAAAGGGTAAAATCATTATAGATCTTGTGGAAATTCAGAAGCTCATCAATATCTGCTTCAAAAATCTTTACTTGCATAGGATAGAAAACACAGAAGAAATGGACAGATTCCTAGAAACATGAATTGCAAAATCTGACTCCAGAAGATATAAAATTTTGAATAACCCAATATCATTTAATGATATTGAAAACATAATTAAAAACTTACCAACAAAGAAAAGACCAGGTCATGAAGAATTCATGGCTGAATTCATCAGAAATTTAGAGTTTCAATACTGACATTCTTCAAACTCTTTAATGAAATTGAAAGGGAAGCAATTCTCTCTAACTCATTCCTGGAGGCAAGTATTACCCTAATACTAAAATGAAAGAAAGACCCTAACAAAAACAGAACTATAGGCCAATCTCCCTAATGAACATACACGCAAAAGTCCTCATTAAAACATTAGCAAACAGAATGCAGCAAACCATCAAGAAGATTATACACCACGAGCAAGAGACTTCATCCCAGAAATGCAGCAATGGTTCAACATACACAAATTCATAAACATAATACACCATATCAACAGAGTCAAAGAAAAATCACATGACCACCTCAATAGATGTAGAAAAAGCTTTTGATAAAGTCCAACACTCATTCATGATTAAAAAAAACCCTAGAGAAAATTGGAATAGATGGTCTCTACCACAATTTGATAATAGTCATCTATGACAAACCAACAGCCAACATCATACTAAATAGACAAAAACTGAAACCTTTAACCCTAAAATCAGGAATAAGACGAGGATGTCCATTATCAACACTGTGAATCAATATAGTTCTGGAAATGTTAGCCAGAGTAATTGAACATGAGAGAGAAATAAAAGGAATAAGGATTGGAAAGGAAGAAGTTAAATTATCATTATTGGCAGATGACATGATACTCTACATAGAAGACCCCAAAAACACTACCAAAAGAGTACTAGAGTTAATAAGCAAATTCAGCAACACAGCTGGATAAAAAGTCAACCGTCAAAAATCTATAGCATTCCTGTACACAAACAACAAACTCACTGAAAGAGACATTAGAAAAACAACATCTTTCACAATAGCATCCAAAAAAAAATGAATACCTAGGAATTGATCTAACAAAGGATGCAACAAATCTATGTATTGAAAATTACAGTACTCTGAAAAAGGAGATAGAAGAAGATATCAGAAAATAGAAAGATATCTCTTACTCATGGATAGGAAGGACCAGCATTGTGAAAATGATCATACTCCAAAAACTGTTATATAGAGTTAATGCAATCCTTATCAAAATATCATTAGTATACCTCACAGATCTAAAAAAAACATTTCTAAAATTCATTTCAAAGCAAAAAAGACCTAGAGTAGTAAAGACAATCATGGGTAACAAACACAAGGCAGGAGGCATCATGATCCCTGATTTGAAATTATAGTACACAACTACTATGGTAAAATCAGCATGATACTGGTAAAAAACAGACCTAAGGATCATGGAAAAAATTAGAAGATGCAAACACAACTACAAAGACACTCAGCCACCTTATCTTTGAAAAAGGGGTCAAACATTCACTGGACGAAAGATAACCTCTTTAATAAATGGTGCTGGAAAAATTGACTTTCTACATGCCAAAAACTAAAACTAGAGACATGTCTATCGCCATGCACTAAGCTAAAATCAAATGGATCTAAGTTCTAAATATTAAAAGAGAAACATTAAACCTATTGGGAGACAAGGTAGGTAGAAGTCTTAAAGACATAGGGATAGGGAGAGAGCTTATGAACAAAAGCTAAACTGCAAGGGACTTACTTCAAAGATTCAACAACTGGGATCTCATCTTATTACAAATTTTTTGTGCATCAGAAGAAATCATCGAGAGTGGAAAGACAAACCACAGTGAAAAAAAAGTTTTAACCAACTGTCCCTCAGACAAAAGACTTATATCTAGAACATATAAAGAATTGGAAAAAATCAGGTCCCCCAGTTTCAATGACCCAGTCCAAAAATGGGCATCTGAGATGAATATATACTTCTCAGATGAAGAAATACAGATGGCAAATAAATACATGAAGAAATGTTCAACATCACTGGTCATTTGATAAATGCAAATTAAAACAATTCAGATTCCATTTCTCTCCAGAAATAATGACTACCATCAAGGAATCAACCAAGGACAAATGCTGGTAGGGCTGTGGGGGAAAAGGAGCCCTTCTCGACTGCTGGTTGGAGTGTAGACTGGTGCAACCACTGTGGAAATCAGTGTAGAGATTCCTCAAAAAACTAGGATTGGAGTTACCATTCAATCCAGCCATTCCACTTCTTAATATTTTCCCAGAAAAACTGAAAACATCATGCCACAGCAATATATGCACATCCATGTTTATAGAAGCACAATTTGTAATAGCTAAATCTTGGAAACAGCCCAAATGCCCAACAGTTGTGGAATGGATTAAAAAAGATGTGATATGTTTATATAATGGAGTACTATTCAGCTATAAAGAAGGATGAACTACAGGCTTTTATAGGTAAATGGATGCAACTTGAGACCATACTCAGAAGTGAAATGAATCAGACTTGCATGTGTGAACATCATATTGTCTCCCTAGTGTAAAAACCTGAAAGAGTAAATAAAATCCAAAATGTACAACAGACATTGTGAAAGTGAAAGGAAACGAAACTGCTCAAAAGGAAAGAATAACTTAGGGGAAAGAAGAAAAGAAAGTTGGGAAAAGATTTTATATATATATATATATACACACACACACACACACACACACACACATACATATTATGTGATGTATATATGTATCTACAAGATAGATATTTATGCTACTAATCTTTGCTAACTCATCAAAAGAACTGTTTGTGCTTTTATTTATTGATCATTTTTCATGCTTATATCTTGTAATCTGAGCAACTAATTTAAAGATAACAATATGCAATATATTAATCATTGCTAATCTCGTATTATTTTGCTTTAAAATTCTGTATCATTTTTATTCTTTTTTGTTTTAAAATAAAAAAAGGAAATTTAAACCTCAAAAATATGTGCAGAACAAAACAAAAAGAAAGTAGTGTACTTGAATAAAATTACCAAAATGGGTAATAAGATATAAGTACGATAAGAAAGACAAATACATGTAAGGAGCTGTGGGAAGGAAAGGTTAACCAGCAGGAGAAACAGAAAAGACTGTAGAAAAGAAGGGCCATTGGAAAGGAACCTTAAAAACTCATGAGTATATAACTTCTGGTAATATAACCAAAGGAATTGAAAGGGACCTGTCAGAGATATCTGCATTCCCATATTTATTATTCATAATAGCCAAGATATAGAAGAAGTATAAGTGTCCATCAGCAACAGGTAGATGTATAAAAAATTTTGCCACCTATAATCAATAGAATACTAATCATCTTTTAAGAATGAGAAGGAAGTTTGATCACTTGCAACCACATAGGTGGAACTGGAGAAAATTATGCAAGGTGAAATAAGCCAGGAATAGAAAGACAAGTATCACATGACCTCACTTACATATGGATCCGAAAGATGCCAGTCTTGCAGAAACAGAGAATAGAAACGAGGTTGTCACAGGCTGGGTTCTGGAGAGAAATGAGGAAAGGGAAGATTTGAACAAAGAAGAGTTTTAGGTAGATTGGTGAGATAAGTTTTAGTGATCTATTGGACTGCTTGGTGGCCACAATTAATACTAATGTCTTATATATTTCAAATTTGTTAAAATAAAGATTTTTAACAATCTTCCCACAAAAAATAAATAAATAATAGATTGGTGGGATGGTATATTATCTAATCTTTATGTTATTCAATGTTTCTACAATGTACTAATAAATCAAAGCATCACTCCATCAATACACAATTACTGTTTTTTAAAATAAATAGTGTTTTGAAAATTGTGAGTATAAAATACGTGAATTCAACATACAAGATCCAGTGAATCACTGTCTTTGCCTTATCACCTGAGGTACAATAATGAAATTTGGAGTTTGTATTTCTATTCTATGTGCGGTGAGCTGATTAGCTAGAATCTTTGTCACAAGTCATGCATTATCTCTAATGTTTTTCCGTTTCTTTAAAACAAATGACTCAGTCTCTGGGAACATATTTTCTCGTAGGTTTATTATTCCTTATCATCCCATTATCTTTTAGTCCCTTCCAGGACAATTTATAAGTTTTTTAAGTTCAGTGAAATGGATGCTCTCGACAAGGCAGAGATATAAGACTTGGGGAAAATCAAAATTCACTCCACTCCTCCCCTATGATGTCCTGTGGAAATGAACATTAAGAAAATTTATGAGCTTGGTAAGAGAACAGTTATTAAGGAAAGAGTGTGGACTTTGGCCACAGGGTGTCTCTGCCACCTTCTCTCCCTTGGGTTTATCATGTCTACAAAGCAGCCAAACTCTTGGCACACATCTACATTTAAGATGTAGCTGTGAGCTTGGCAATAGTCTCCCTACATATAGAATAGACAGCAAATTTGGTTGCCAAATGGAAATGTGGAAATGTAGAAGTGGAGGTGCAGAGGAGACAAAAAAGCACCAGTATTGTGGAGATTTGCAGCAACGGGAAGCAGAAGAACTCAACCAGAGCACAAAAGTAGCAATTCAGGGCACAGCTGTCTTCAAACACTCAGTACACTTTGACCCTCCTCTCCCTCCATGGTTCACGAGCTTTTCCATAACTACACCATAGGAATTGAGGCTGTGGCACTTTCATTCATTCTGTTCTCATTTGCCCAAATGGATTTTTACTTTTAATTGTCCTTCAGTTTGAAAAACAGGAGAGTTGGAAAGGTCAGTAGACTCCGTTAAAGACTGACAGTAATTATTCCTGCAAACCACTTGGAAAGAGTCAGAGAAGGAACAGTCCACCACCCAGAAGGGGAAAGAAAAGCAATTTTCTTGTGATTTCAAATGCAAGAGAAGAAAAATCTTTATTGCAGCATTGGCAGTAAACTATACAAAAATAAATTGTTTTGAAGATTGATTATGCTCTCAAGTGTTGTTGTGACTATTAATCAATGACATCAGTATCTTACTACTTTACATGTCATAAACAAAATAATTGTAAAAATTCCACACATAACTAAATTGCTTGTAATTTGTTCAGGCTGTCTTAGAAAACCCATGGAAATTGAAAGGAAAGCAGGTATCAGATGGTATAGAAATCTACATTCTGATTTTAGTATTACCACACCAGCAGAGTTTCATTTTAAAATGCAAAATGTTAAGATAGACTTTGACTCATAATGTGTTCCAGTTTTAAAAGACAAAGTTTTGTTATGTGAAAACATAGCCTACAATTGCTGTAAAATTTTCCATCTTTATGTATCTTTGAGAAAACATACTTTATTTCACCTCTCTTCACACTCTTCATTTTTCTGCCTCCTGGAATAAATTTGAGCTGAATGTTTACTCTCTCTACTTTAGTAAGCGTTTTTGATCATTAAAAAGCTTATGTGAAGATAGCTGAATCTGACATGGGAAAACAGAATGGATCTATAGAACTACTGAAATTTATGACAATCTAAAGCATAGGTCATCTTACTTTTTCTCATCTCACCTACTTCAGTACATGACATCTAATACATTTTCAGAATTTCTGGGTATAATTCAATAAAGGTGAATATTTTTAAGTTATGAGGATATAGTAAACTATATTTGTCACCTGCTTCTTACAGTATTATCTTTAGGAAAGCAATAAGTCACCCGGGCTCTCAGGACTAAGCCTTCAAAAGTAGATTTGCTAAGGTAAATGTCAATGAGGCTAGTTGCAGGATCAAAGAATGTTAAAATGTAAGAAGCTCTGGGCAGTTTAAGTCAAAGTGTTGCTCAAAGAGGAATAAATAGGAGCAGGAAAACACTAGGACAAGAGTGCTAGAATTCTAATGGTGATCGTGTCACACAATCACGTTTACATGAAGTCAACCTCATGAATTTGCTAGGCCTCAATTTACTCATCTGTAAAAATGAAACAGGTTGAAATCCAAAAATGTTCTACTCATACCAGATTGAATTGTACCAACCTATTGCTTTTCAGCTAGTGAACAAATAAACATGAGAAATATAACGAAATCTTTTAAAATTAACTCAATAATTATTTAGTAGTTACAGTTGAAATAAAATCATAGTGAAATGGAACATCTTAATTCACTCATTGACCAAGACCTTTCTCCATTGCTTCTTTTCTCTGCTCTCTATGTTGTTAGAACACGTGTGCATGTGCGTGTGTGGGTGTGCATTTGGGTGTGTGCTCCCACTTCAGCTACCTGGCCTGCTTGGCTTATTGAATCGCTCCCACCAGACACAGTGTGTTGGTCTCCACCACTGTTTCATGATCTCTTAATGATGATTTCTCCAATCTTTTAACATCTTTCATTAGCTTGGATTCCTCAGCAAGGCCCTACATGTATCAATAATGTAAATTCTTTCACAGATTCTGAAAAAACTCAACTCACCATGGAATTGATAAGTGGCTCATTCTTTTAATGAAAACCAATGAATTCTATGGCATTAGGTAACATATTGAGCATCAATTACAGTCTAAATTTTTACCATTGTGTTTAGTCCTCACTTTTACTTTGAACTTTTCTAAAATACTGAATAAATATAGAACTTCTACAGATACACTTAGCTACTCTTTACTTGGCAAACTACAAGATCTTAAAGATCACTTCTTCATAAAAAGAAGTCTTCAGGGACTGGCAATATAGTTCGGAGCCCTAAGTTCCTGTCGGGCAAGCACAAAAAAAAAGTCCTTATTCTATGAATAAGAAAATAAATAAGGAAAGAAATACAAATGTTTCTAGGCAATTTTTACCCTAAGGCCACTTGTAAAACTGATCTTGAGGAAAGGAAGAAGGAGAAAAACTGGTTATCAGGTGGAACTCCAGTAGTCGTCCCTGAGATGTCTACATATTTTAAAATCCATTCTTTCTCCTTTAAGAAAAACTAGCTTAAAACACAGAGAGACATAGAAAGCTGAAAAACAGGTGTAAGGGAAATATTTTGTCAATGAAACTGTATAAATATACATACAATATATTTAAAATAAGAAGAAAACTGTATTTAGATTGACAAATAGATTTAAAATTGCTAAATTACACAGGAAACATGACCTCTGGTGGATGTGTGAGAAGATATGATGATTGACTGTGTACTTTGAGACGCACTCCTTGACTCCTTTGTCCTATTGTTTCTTGAGTCCATTTCAAAATGGTAATGGCCTATCAAATGTTTAAATGCAGAAGCTTGTGCTCAAATAATTGTCAGCACTCATCTAGACTCTTTTTCAATCCCTCTTACGTTTTTAAATCACATTTATTTCATAACGTTAAACTCAAGCCAGATGAAATCCCATGACAAAAGAATCGAACAAGTCCAAATTGATCTCTTAAGTGGATCAATAGAAACTTAACTGAAATGGATTGGGGATTTTATCAAACTTGATGTAGTAGAACACTAATAAGATCACTTCCAATTCACACATATAGAACTAAATTTTCAGCACAAATTGATCTGATTACTAAGGATGAATGGTCACCTTTAATAATGGATTAAGGCAGTAAAGAGTTCTTTTTTTATACATAAATCCTTCAGGGGATTTTTCTTTTAAAACTCATGTAAAAGGCTTTAACTTTTCTTCTTATACTGAATTTTATTTACTTCTTACTTGGTCAAGTTTGACATTAAAATTGTTCTAATTTTCATAATTTGACTTTACTTCTATTTTTAAAAATCAGATATATATATATATATTTTTTAAGTGTTTTCAAAGGGCAATTTTGTAACAGAGAATCCGTGATGATACAAATACAGTGTTTCAGTAAACTACGATATCCCTAAAAGCTACTGGTAAAATAATGCAAATAATAGTAGTTGACCTGACAGAGGATTTACTGAAGTGCTTGCTTTATTCATTTTGTGGACTATGAATTTTATAATTCATATACATGTTTCTTAGAAGATCTAGTCCTAATAGAATTTGTTAATATTATTCAGAATTTTTTTTGCATAAAAATTTACTGAAAAATCAAACATTAGGTCAGGGTAAAGATTTAACGCAGTGATGAATGATGACCAAGGGTCACATAGCTCCAAGAAACAAATCCTAATCTACAACCAGTCCATTTGAAAGATTAGAAGATTCAGCTGTTCCAGTATCCTTCATTGTAACATGGAGTGTCTAACTTCAGCAGTTCTAGCAAGTGTTGGCTACTGAATGCTCACAACAAACTTCACATCACCAAAACAGAAAGTACAGCAATGAAATTTGCAGTACCTGGATCCTGACCCTTTGTTAATGAATCCGTGTGAATGCATACTAACCTGTTCTTCCTAGAAGTAGTGTTTCTCTTTCTCTCTCTCTCCCCCAACCCTTTCTCTGTCTCTCTTTTTTTATCTCACTCTCTCCACTCCTATTCTTTGAGACTCTGACTCTGCTGACATCATCTCTCCTCACCTTACCTGTGTTAGATAAATAGACCCCCAAACAGAAAACTTTACTGTGCCTAAGAAAACATTCAAAATGACCAACTAAGACTTGGAGAGAAGGATCTTATCTCTGTGCTCTCTTCTGCTTATTGGGAGGTGTGTGCTGAGTTAGAAACCCTTAAATGTATTTGTATTTCACTAAGGGAATAGCAAGAGAGATATGCAGAGTCTTTTGCCTCTAGGTTCTCAGGTGTACTTAATCCAAAACTTTGTTTGTATTCTACTTAAAATGTTCTGCATCTTCATACCTCAGAGTAATTCCAAGAGGTGTTTTCTGAAGTGTGGGCCCAAGGTCTTGGGAATTTGGGCAATGTCTTTTCCCTCATGTTACCTTTTCTGTTCATCTTTTCTCAAGACTTCAGGAAGCATTGACTTGTCTAATATCGATTGGGGATATTTGTGGATCACTAGAATTAAAACCACCACAAACGAAGTCATGCTAACACCTTTCAACATGAGGGTTGTGAGAAATATGAAAATGAACAAAGCAGGGCTGGAGATTTAGTTCAGCAGCACAAGCGCCTGCCTGGCAAGTGCGAGGTCGTGAGTTTGATCCCTGGTACAAAAAAAAAAAAAAAAACGAAGCATTATATAGACTCTCAAATGGCCTGGAAGTATTCCTCACTTCCCTGAAACCAGTCTATCATACTCAACATCTTACTCTTTTTTTTTTTCTTATTTTTTGAAAACAATTATATTTCTATCCTAAAATTCATTTGGAACTAGAATAGTTCTAGCATAGCAAGAAAAATTTTGGGTAACAAAGGCAAGGCAGGGGACTTTGAATTATACTGCAGAGCTACTGTGATAAAAGCAGCATGGTACTGGGGGAAGAAACACACCTGAAGATTAATGGGACAGATTAGAAGACCCAGAAGCTTCAAACACATTCTGCCACCTTATCTTTGACAAAGGGGACAAACACCTTCACTGGAAGAAAGATAGCCTCTCTAATAAATGGTACTAGAAAAATTGACTTTCCACACATTGAAGATTAAAACTAGACATATATCTTTCACCATGCACTAAACTAAAATTGAAATGGATCAAAAATCTAAATATTAAAATAGAAGCACTAAATCCGCTGAAAGATAAAATGCGTAAAACTCTTGAAGATATAGGTGTAGGTAAGAATTTTATGAACAAAACTTCAATCACACAGGAAATATTACAAAGAATCAACAATTAGGGTCTCTTCTTTTGCACAGCAAAAGAACTACTAACAGAGTGAAGAGACAGCCCACATAATATGAAAAAATCTTTACAAGCTATTCTTCATACAAAGGACTGGTATCTAGAATATATAAAGAACTAAAAAAAATCAGATTTTCCAGGTGTGGTGGCACATGACTATAATCCCAGCACTCAGAAGACCAAGGCAGGAGAATCATCATGAATTTGAGTCCAGGCTGGGCTACATAGTGAGTTCAAAGCCAGCATAAATTATGTAGTGCAACCCTGTCTCAAAAAAAAACTAAGTAAAACAAAATCAGACTCCCCAAATGTAAAGATGGGTATCTGAAATGAAAAGATGCTTCTCAGATGAAGTACAAACAGCAGATATATGAAAAAATGTTCAATATCACTGTTCATTTGAGAAATATAAATAAAACAACAGTGAAATTCCATCTCACTCCAGAAAGAATGACTATTATCAAGAAATTAACCAACGACAAATGGTGGCAGGGCTGTGAGGAAAAAGAAACCCTTCTCCACTATTGGTGGGAGTATAAATTGGTAAAACCAGTATGGGAATCAGTATGGTTATTCCTTGAGAAGCTAAAACTAGAGGCTCCATTTGACCTAGCTATTCTTCTTGGTATCTTTCTAAAAGAGTTAAAAACATCATATCACAGTAATATATGCACACCCATGTCTATAGCAGCAGTTTGTGACAACTAAACCTTGGATACAGCCCAAAGGCCCATCAACAGGTGAATGGATAAAGAAGATGTGGTTTTTATATAGTGTAGTACTACTCTGCCATAAAGAAGGATAAACTTGAGACATTTCTGGGTAAATGAATGTACCTTAAAACCGTACTCTTTTTTTTTTATTTTAAACAAAAGAAAAGTAAGAAACTAAAGGAAAACAATTTCACAACCAGCCAACAGGAGAGTAACAATAATCAGCATATTACATAATGCTATATTTACAGAAATTGTTTAGGATAAAAGATACAGACATAAACCTTGTCCAGAAAATTATTAGCATGAAACTTTTGCCTCAGTGAATCAAGAGAAACCAGCTATGGGACTATTTTTTTGTTATGATTGCTCTATTATTTTCAAATAAACATTTCTCATTAATAATGAAATCTGAAGATAATCCTGTGAAAACTACTTTTCAACTATCTTAGCTAATTTTTATATACATACTCTTAAGTGAAATAAATTGGACAAGCATATTTGAATATGCAGTTTATCTTGTGTGAGAAACCAAAAGAGTAAATAAGGACCAGCATGGAAGGCAGATACTGGGAAATAAAAAGAAAATGTTCAAATGGGAAAACGAGCTAGGCAGGGCAGAGATGGAAGGGAAAAGGAAAATAAAAGAAAAAAAGAGAAGGAAAAAATAGAAACAAAGCTTTTGTAAATAAAGAGGGAAAGACTGGTTGAAGGGAGGGGAGAAAAGGAAGAATCAATATATACAGTGCACATGTACAAATTCCCTAGGGTGAATGTGATCATTATGTAAAAAATATACTAATGAAATTAATTTTAAAAAAGAAAAATACAAAAAAGAAAATAATTGTGCTTCATTTCTCTGATTAAAAAGGTAATATCTTCATTGCAAAGTATTTGGAAAATCTAGAAAATTACAAAAATAAGATAAATAATAATTCACACATAATCCCACAAGCTATATAAAAACTTGCAAGTATCGTCATTTTTTTAAAAAAGAAACTACTTTCTGTTCAAGACTAAAAATTTTGGAATTGAAGAGTCAAATAGGAACTTTTTTTAAAACTTCAAGCTCAAAGCCCGAATAATGTTCAATTATGTTTTCCTATTCATGCAAAAAACCAAAAAACAAAAAAGCACTATCTCAAAAATAAAAAAGTACAAAAGAGAATATTCAAGAGATAAAACAGAATAAATGATTATTTTAATTTTTATTAAAAGGTAAGTGATACTATTCTGATCCTACCTGGCTATGTGGGAAAAGTTACAAAATGGAGAGATGGTATGTTGTAGTCAGGGGTTACAGGGAGAACAACTACATACAGGACACAGGGTTTGTAATACTGTTTTATAATAATCACCCAAAGTTAAACATGAGACGGTGCAGGAAGATCTGTCCACAACACTAAGACCCAGGATAGCCGAGGGCCTGGATCCCACAGCAATATCATGCAAGAGTCCCACTAGAGACCCGAATGCATGAC